>JADBJO010009580.1:27500-65000 GCA_016801955.1 Conus betulinus | reverse complement strand
CTGCTGCTGCTGCTGCTGCTGCTGTTGTTGTTCATCATCATCATCATCATCATCATCATCATCATCATCATCGTTGTTGTTGTTGTTGTTGTTATTCATCATCATCATCATCATCATCATCATCATCATCATCATCTCGTTGCTATGTTTATTAGTCTAGAACTCCCAGAGCAGTTTTCTGGATCATGTACCACTTGTGTATCCATTGTTTGAATCATCAATATTGTCACTCCAGAAGTTCTTTTTTTTTTTCTCTCTTTTCCCCTTTGTATCGTTCTCTCAGCGGCTGTGTGGAAGACGTTTTTTGCCCATAGAATCTGTTTACATGGCCATACAAGCGTAGTGTTCTTTTTTTAATTGATGTCAGTTGATTCTCATACGGTCTGACATGTAGATTGATGGTTTGTAATGATGATATTAGTGTATTTGAGGTTCAACCAAAGGTACGTTCAGTGTTAGGAAATGAATGTTCAGTATGATCCTTCCTCCAATGCTGACTGTACTGTATATGCTTTTCAGAAATATATTATAGCATGGGAGTGCTGACGGACTCTCAAGTCTTGAAGTGTTAAAACTACTACTGTATTGCACGATTTGCTTTGTAGTACAGTCGCTGGATGGATTTTTTCACCAACTTTTACCCGATTTTAGAAGTTTTCTTTCAAAATGAGGTGAGTGCAGGCGAACATGGAAACAAACTGAACAGAAAAAAAAAAATGCTTCGACGGACGAAAGGTACAAACAAATTAAAAAGGTTTTCATTGTGACAGGGCCAACGAAATACAAGACAAGAGAAGGTTTTATTCAGAAGTGTCTGTTGTGTTCCACAGCACCTTTTGCCAGAGTCTGTCAAATGCCTTCTCGGGGTCTATGAAGAAATGACAGCACAAGATAACTATCTTCTTGATTGTACTTTAGCTTCTGGGCAGTTTGGCCTGTACCGCGGTGAACATTGTATCAGCTGCAGCAGGTGGTAAACTATTCACTGTGGCTGTAATCTCTTTAGCATAACTGTGAGCAATACTTCTTTGGCACAGCCGATCATAGTGTGTACAGGAGATTCGAAAGCCTGGGAGATTTTTTTTCAAAGGAAGAGTGATGATTGGTGATCGAAAATATATGGCGTTTCCTGTGTACCAAGTATTGTTGCAATGGCAGGGAGAGGTCGGCGGTGACTGCCTCTCCGCCATGTTTCGAGAGCTCTGCAGGATGTCATCGGCGCCTGCAGCATCCTGACATTTAATTAATTTCGCTTCTGTTACAATTTGAAAAGCCATCCTCCTTTGATGACTCCTGTGGTGCCAGTGCACTTGGAACTCCAGTGTTCTGTTTGTGGCAGAGTTCAGATCAGTTCGCCTTTGTGTGATGTTTTCTTCCTGAGTGAGGAAGATGCCGTTCTGGGCTGGAATGGTGCTGACCTTCCTTTGCGTCTGTTTGGTAAAATCTTTAACAACTTTAAAAGCTTCCTCTGTGTTGTTGTTGCCTTAGTTTTATTTCTGCTTTCACGTGGTTCTTGATATCCAGCTGTCGTCTGTCTTCTTCACTTTGATCAGTTCTCCTGTTTAGAGCGCTATATTTCTCCACAACAGCCGCTTACTCCGTCCCCCCCCCCCCCCCCTCTCTCTCTCTCTCTCACACACACACACACACACACACACACACACACACACACACACACACACACACACACACACACACACACACACACACACACACACACACACACACATACATCGTCTAATATCACTTAATGTGGAAAGACGTTAAATTGAAGACACAACAACAAATACAACAACAACAACAACAACACACACACACACACACACACACACACACACACACACACACACACACACACATCGTCTAATATCACTTAATGTGGAAAGACGTTAAATTGAAGACAACAACAACAACAACAACAACAACAACACACACACACACACACACACACACACACACACACACACACACACACACATCGTCTAATATCACTTAATGTGGAAAGACGTTAAATTGAAGACAACAACAACAACAACAACAACAACAACAACAACAACACACACACACACACACACACACACACACACACACACACACACACACACACACATCGTCTAATATCACTTAATGTGGAAAGACGTTAAATTGAAGACAACAAACAACAACAACAACAACAACACACACACACACACACACACACACACACACACACACACACACACACACACACACACACACACATCGTCTAATATCACTTAATGTGGAAAGACGTTAAATTGAAGACAACAACAACAACAACAACAACAACACACACACACACACATCGTCTAATATCACTTAATGTGGAAAGACGTTAAATTGAAGACAACAACAACAACAACAACAACACACAACACACACACACACACACACACACACACACACACACACACACACACACACATCGTCTAATATCACTTAATGTGGAAAGACGTTAAATTGAAAACAACAACACAACAACAACAACAACAACAACACACACACACACACACACACACGCACGCACGCACGCACGCACGCACGCACGCACGCACGCACGCACGCAGCCTTCCATTTCAGTCTTTTTTTTTCAAACTCCTTCTAGTGTCACGATCACTCACAGCGCTTTACAATAATCAACTATAAACATGTAACACTCATTTACACAACGGGCTGCCTACCTGGGTAGTGCCGACTGAAGAGCTGCCAGCTGGCGCTTCATTCGGTCGTTTCCCGTGTCATCCAGTCAGTATCGTTCAATATCGATCACTCATTTTCCTTACTTCCTTCATTCTTTCCATTTCTCACTCAGGGTGCATGCTATGTGTAACGTGTCATCCATACCAACGGCCAAACTGGCCTACTCTTCCGAAAGTTGGTGATGGGATTTTACGTGTGTGTGCAAGATGTTATGCGTGCGTTCACACACGGAACCTCGGTTTATAGTCTCATTCGAAGGACTGTATGGGAAATGGAGTCAGAACCAATGTTAACTCCGAGGGAAAAAATCCCCCTGTACCGAAACGCCCCGGCGGAGGTTCGAACCCGCGGCCTCTCTGCTATGTTTAGAGACTTTTGCAGGGGACTTGTAGCTGCTTTGCTATGCTTGAAGATTTCTGCAGGGGACTTGTAGCTGCCTTGCTATGTTTGAAGAGTTTTGCAAAGGACTTGTAACTGCCTTGCTATGTTTGAAGAGTTTCACAGGGGACTTGTAACTGCCTTGCTATGTTTGGAAGGTTTTGCAGGGGGTTTGTAACTGCCTTGCTATGTTTGGAGAGTTTTGCAGGGGACTTGTAACTGCCTTGCTATGTTTGAAGAGTTTTGCAGGGGACTTGTAACTGCCTGCTATGTTTGGAAAGTTTTGCAGGGGTTTGTAACTGCCTTGTTATGTTTGTAGAGTTTTGTAGGGGACTTGTAGCTGCCTTGCTATGTTTGGAAAGTTTTGCAGGGGTTTGTAACTGCCTTGCTATGTTTGGAGAGTTTTGTAGGGGACTTGTAGCTGCCTTGCTATGTTTGAGGAGTTTTGCAGGGGACTTTTAACTGCCTTGCTATGTTTGTAGAGTTTTTGCAGGGGGCTTGTAGCTGCCTTGCTATGTTTTAAGAGTTCTGCATGGGACTTGTAGCTGCCTTGCTGTGTTTGAAGAGTTTTGAAGGGGACTTGTAGCTGCCTTGCTATGTTTGAAGAGTTTTGAAGGGGACTTGTAGCTGCCTTGCTATGTTTGAAGAGTTTTGCAGGGGCTTGTAGCTGCTTTGCTATGTTTGAAGAGTTTTGCAGGGGACGTGTAGCTGCTTTCCTATGTTTAAAGAGTTTTGCAGAGGACGTGTGGCTGCTTTACTATGTTTGAAGAGTTTTGCAGGGGGACGTGTAGCTGCTTTACTATGTTTGAAGAGTTCGGCAGGGGACATGTCGCTGCCTTGCTATGTTTGAAGAGTTCTGCAGGGGACATGTAGCTGCCTTGCTATGTTTGAAGAGTTTGGCAGGGGACTTGTAGCTACGTTGCTATGTTTGAAGAGTTCTGCACGGGACTTGTCGCTGCCTGCAGCCTTCTCACATTGCAGTGATGATAGTGCTACCACGACTCCATGGAATATTGAAAAGTCACCTCATTTGATATATTGTGCACTATTAGTTTGTGGGTGTCATTTGCATTGTTTGTTGCCGAATTCCGATCAATATTCAGTTCACCTTTCAATGTTTTTTTTTTTTCATATGTAAGACAGTTATCATCTTTGACCTAACAGTGTACTTTACATCTGTTTGGTCAAGTCTGATACAGTTTTCAACATTTCTTCGAATCATTTTTTTTTTTCACCAGGGTTATGTTTTTCAATGTCCTCATAGTGTTGTTCGATACCGCTTTCCTTTACAATCTTCAATAATTCTTGGCACATTCTCTTAGGTACACCACTGTCTTTCCTCCCCTCAGTCTTCTTGAGCGGTATTACGTGTCACACGTCTACAAAATATTGTGTCTAGCCCTGGTTTCGACTTCCATTGGGTTATTGCTACAAAGTCGCTTCGTCTTTTAGTTTTCACTGGTTGAAATTATCTGTGAGGATTCCAATGTTGTTTTCAAACAGTAGTTATCCGCCAGTTGTCCTGTTCAGCAATGCCTAGATCCTTCAGTGTGTCAAGATGGAACTTAAAGCCCAATCACACCAATGTCAGATTTCTGCAGACGAAGTCCTCAATCACTGGTGGTCTCATTAAAGCAGATGCCGTAAAGATTCCTCCAGTTTAGATCACTGGTGGTCTCACTGAAATAGGGGCTACAGAGATTCTCCTATTCTTGATAGATCACTGGTTGTCTCTTTACTTTAGGGCCACAGTAGTTCCTCCAGCCTAGATCACTTATGGTCTCATTAAAATAGGGGTAACACACGATTTTCCTTCGGTCTAGATCACTGGTGGCCTCATTTCAAATAAGGGCCTTAGAAATTCCTCCAATGTACTTTAGGTTCCATACAAGCCTTGGCATGCCAGTCACTATGAATGATTAGGATGTTTCGTCCATCAACCTTGTTGATGACCGTTTGGAGTTGAGAGTAGAATTCTTTATCATCATGGTCATCATCATGGTCTGATGTGGGAGAACCTAGCTATAGCACTGTGATGTTGAATGGTTTCGCTCACAGGCAGGTGGTCATGATCCTGTTGGAAACAAGGTAGCATACTAGTACAAGCCTCCTGATATTCTAGCTAACTAAGAACTGCACTCCGTGTAATGTTTGTCTTCTTCTCCACAATAGAATCGGACACGTTCTTTTAATGTCTGTAGGTCTTTGTGATTTTTCAATCCTACTTCGTAGAAGCTGAGAACGTACCACGTGAATCTGTCCATGTCATGGGTAAATCATTTCAGTTTTCCAACCTGCTTTCACGTGGCGAAAGTAATGATTCTCCTTCCTCAGAAAGTCTGTGTTTTTCCCCCAGTACCACGCTTCTAGTGTCCGCCTTCATCGAACTGTTGTCTACAGTCGGCCCATTTGGAATTACCTTTTTCCATGAATTGTTTATTTACACTCTGATTGTTGCATTTTCAGCCAACATATATTGACACACTAGCAGAAGACTGCGACTTCGCCGACCATATTGCACTGCTTTCGCACGCCCAGAAAGACATCCAGGGAAAAAAAAAAAAAAAACATCAAGAGTGGACCTAATAGCCACCAGTGTGGGACTCAAGATTCACCCCAACAAGACCAAGATCATGAAGTGAAGTCGAAGAGCACAGAGAAGACCAGTGTGCAAGGCTCAGCTCTAGAGGAGGTGGAGCACTTCAAGTACCTCGGCAGCTACATCTCGGCCGACAGCAACATCGAGAAGGAGATCTCAACCAGGACTCACAGCTCGGGCATTCAGCGGGTTGAAATACATCTGGAAAGTCAACTGTCCTGCAAACCAAAACCAAGTTGAAGATCTACAGGTCCAACGTACGCTCAGTACTCCTATACGCCACAGAGACATGAAGAACCAACAAGAAGATTGAGAGTAGGCTTAGAGGCTTTGAAGGAAGGTGTCTTTGCCAAATCCTGAAACTTCACTGGCAGCAGCGTGTCACCAACAAGGAAGTATCATGGTGCACCAGCATAAACAACATTGTGGCCGAGGTGAAGGAGCAGTGGTGGAGGTGGCTGGGACACATCCTTCGGATGAGCAAGACCAGACTCCCTCATACTGCGCTGAGATGGGCACCACCGGGGAAGAGGAAGCGAGGCAGACCAGTCGGCACCTGGACGAGGACAGTGGAGGAGGAGATGAGAGAGGCAGGCAAGACCTGGAATGAACTGAGCTGGCTTGCCCAGGACAGAGAGGGCTGGAGGGAGCTTGTTGGCACCTTATGTCTTGGGTTGCGGCATAAAGAGGATTAAGTAGGTAAGTAAGTAAGCTGTTTGCAAGTACTGTTTGCAGTAGTAGGCTTTAATGTTTAACAACAGGCGTTTTTACCCTTGCTGTTTTACATAATTTTCATTTGCTGATGTATGAATTGTTTAATGTCATGCTTCTTTAAAATGTAAATCTTCATTACGTGGACATCAGAAAAAAAAAAACCCTTAAAATAACAAGTGATTAAATCACATAAGTTGTGCGTTGAACACGTTCTAACAATTCATATTACAATTCACCAAAGCGCATTTGCAATAAATGTAGACAATACTAATGAAGAATGGACGACCTAACTCCAGTCTCAGTGAACCTAAAAAAAAAAATTGTCAGATAAGAAAAACGTGTAGTCAGACTCTCGCTCATGCAACGTCAGCACGCAATCAGTCAGATAAATAAGAAAGCGTACCCTTTTTAGTTAATGACTGAATATTTACAGAGTTTCAATAATGTCATCCCCAGGTTACAAGAGACAAGACTTCCCGCCAACGGCAGCTACAGGGAGATGAACGGAAGCCAGAGGAGCACCGTCTGTATGGCCTTGGATTCGCAATGCAAAACTCTCCTATCCTCAGTCCTCAGTTGAATCACTTTCCAAAGGAGCAACACGAATCCCCTCTCTCTCTCTCTCTCTCTCTCTCTCTCTCTCTCTCTCTCTGTGACTCATGACCTCATCTGGACGAACAAACATCCTTATTGTCTAAGTCCCCCCCCCCCCCCCCCCCCCCCCATACATACATACACCCTGTCTGTCTGTCTCTGTCTATCTCTCTCTCTCTGTCTCTCTCTCTGTCTCTGTCTCTGTCTCTCTCTCTCTCTCTGCTTTACAGCCAAGGCTAAGGATGAATTGCATGAAGAGCTGGAAGCCAAGGTCAAAAGAGATACCTGCAAAGGAACGTGTCCGGGACAGGGGAAATGGTGATGGTATTGATTAAATGCACTAAGTTGATGTACTATAGTCAGGCTTAACGCACCAAGGTTATCTTTGCTCTGATACACGCATATAGCACACCCATGCACCCGCCAAACATTCACCTCTCTCTGGGAATGGGATGTCACGCATTCGGTTCTCTCCTAACACGACTGAGAACAAGAAATACAATTTATATGCTACTTATAATCAAACATGAAAACTCCAATTACACAAAATGGAGTAATCAAAACATAAAAGATCAATACTTCCTAATCCCGGGTTATAATAAAATAGCTTCTTACCTGGCCAGGTTTCCACACACACAACCACACTTTCACACCCCACCACAGTTCTTGAACAAGTCTCTTCAAGTTTTCTTCAGCACTGGATGATGGCGACGCCCTTGGTTGACTGGCTCCAGGATTCAGGACTGGGTCTTCGTGGTCGTCTCTGGGAACTCGACGCAGAAATCTTCTTCCTCGTCTCTTTCACCCACACCTATGGGTTTCAAACTCCGTTTGTCTTTCTTCACCCACCTCTGGGCTTTCAAACCAGTCTTTTCTTTTTCAGCTTGTCTTTTACCCTAAGACTTGCTGTCACTTCTCTCTCCCAGACCACGTTTTCTCTCAACCTACTCTGTCCTCTCTCTCTCTCTCTCCTGAGGTGGTCTTCTGCTCCCCTATCACGTTGTTCTCCCTCAGTTTATACAGGGATGGACACAAAGGATTTCCCTTTGGGCCATGCCTTTGTCTATGCTGCTTCTTCACCATCTTGTTCACAAGTACACTGAATTCTCCTTTCACTACATTCTTCCACACATCTGCATTTACACATATCCTACCTAATTGATAAGCAAACAACCACGTAGCACCAGATGGACATCGAAAATTCCGCCAACTCCGGGGGCCACTTAACACACTATTTATCCAAGAGAAAAGCTACGACAACAACGTCGACGCGCATATAACCAGCCTGACAAAGCCTCAAAGCAGTACCTTATGGCAATACCATCTGAACGAGCGCAAGACTCCTGCTCTGCAAGGACTGTTTAGAAATCAACCTCGGCTGACTGAGTATTTAGCGCCTACTTGATGCTCCGAGGTCCTAGTGGTTACATTCCCCTCCCTTTCGCAGTGACGAAAGTTCGCACTCGGGAGGGTCCTTGCTACCTTAGGTGCCATCTGTCACCTGACCCATTCGACTTCCTTGGCACAGTGTGACCGTGTGTGCTAAGTGAGAGCGTATTATCAATCAGACTGTTACTTATTTCTCTACCCACTCATGGCGTTCTTTGCCTCTAATCGCTTAAGGCCTTTTGTGAGAGGTTTCACTCCCTTGACAGAACGCTTGTTTTTGCTCCTGGATTCCAATGCCCAAACTGGTGCAGACCACAGCTCCTGGTGCCATTGCATCAGCCACTTCAACATCAACAAGCTCAAAGAGAACGGATAATGGCTCCCTGAACTTTGCTCCTTGCACGTTGTCTGTCTCACGAACTGCTTCTTCCCCACCAAACCACACCACAGACTGTCCTGTAGGCACCCCAAATCCCGTCACTGGCATCAGCTGGATTTGATGATCACCTGGAAACCCTTGTTCAATTATGTTCTAGTCACCCGCAGCTACCACAGTGCTGACTGCGACACTGACCACTACCCAGTCAGCAGCAAAGTGTGTCTTCAGACTAAGTGATTCCACTGCCCCAAGCAGAAGGGACGTTCCTAAATCAATACAGCCACGACATCAGTGCCTGGACTGCACGGACACTTCGCCAGGAGCATTGACAAGTCTCTAGAGGATTGCCCGACGACAATGCTTCATCACAGTGGAACCACATCCGCGCTGCCACTTACCAATTCGCCTAAGGCACCTATGGGAAGAGAGTGAGACACAGACATGGAGACTGCTTTGGAGAAGGAATCATGGAAATGGAGCCCGCAATTGCTGTTAAGCAAGCTGCACTCCTCACTCACAAGAGAGAAACCCTCAGAGGATATGATAGCTGCACTCTGTAAAGATTGCAGCAACCCAGCTGATCGCCTTAAATGTGCCAGTCAGTACTGCCTGAACCTGTGCCAGGCTATCCAGATTTCCGCCAACAATGGGCAAACATCTGCACTGCAGTCACTGTGGCCTCTTCACCTTACTGCACCCAATTGGATGTCCACCAAAGCTCCTCAAGATGATCACATCCTTCCATGACAACATGAATGGCACTGCCCAGTACGACGGTTCATCTTTGGAGCTCTTCCCAATCATCACAAGCGGTGTCAAACAAGGGTGTGTGTTTGCTCTGACATTCTTCGAATTCTTCTGCTTTCGGCTTTTGCGCTACGCCCTCCGATTACATCTTCATCCACACTAGGAGTGACATAAGCCTGTTCTACTGGGCATGCCTGAGCAATGACAAAGTTGAGGGAAGTCCTCATCAGGGATATACTCTTGGCAGACACTGCCACACTCACTGCCCACACCAAGGAAGCACTGCAATGGCTCAGCACCTGCTTCGCTGATGCCTGCACCGAGTTTGGCCTCACTATCAGCTTGTAAAAAAAAAAAAAATCATCATCCAAGACATCAGCAGCACTCCCTGCACTCCCTGCATCTCCATCGGCGATCTTACCCTCGAAGTGGTCGACAGTTTCATTTACCTGTGTTTCACTATCTCCAGCATCCTCTCTTTGGAATCTGAGGTGAAAGTGCGGATTGGCAAGGCAATAATAGCGATGGACCGTCTAGCGAAGAGGGTCTTGGACAACACCATGCTAAGTCAAATACCAAGATGAAAGTGTACCGAGCCTGCGTACTGAACACTCTTCCTACGGACATGAAGCATGGACCCTGTACTCCTGACAAGAACGCAGACCGAATGCCTTGCACCTGAGCTATCTCAGAAGATTCCTGGACATCACTTGGCAGGACCGCATCATCACCACCTATGACGCCCGGGACCAGGCAAGGATGCTTAACATGTCTGATATGCTTACACAGATGTCTGCACTGGATTTGACCCATGTCCGCCGCATAGACGACAGTCGCATCCCAAAGGACATGCTGTACGGCGAACTGGCTACAGGCTCGAGACCCACAGGACGGTCAGCCGCAGGCCACAAGGATTTATGCAAGCGCAACCTGAGGGAAGGCAGCATCGACCAGGCAGACCTGTAGACAGCAGCTTAAGCTGGGTCAGCTGGTGGTCCACCATCAAGGCCTGCGTCAAACAAGCAGAGCAGAGGAGAGAGGCCCAGTCGGAGGAATGGAGACGCTGTAGGCGGCAAGGAATTGCATCGGCACCCACAGACACTCATGACTGCATCTGCAGCAAACGTCCACAGAGTCTGCCGCTCAAGTATCAGGCTCTTCAGCCACAGCAGCTGCTGCAACTCCACAGCTGACTAATCCGTGGCGCAACCCCTATTGTCTTTCGAGACAGACGGATGCCAAAATAAGTATTTACATTATTTATATAATGTTCTTTCTACAATGGTTTCACATCACACGTATATTCAACGCAAACATTAACCAGGTCCTCAAGGACTCAAAATATCTTTTCTTCAAAGTGTGACCTTAAACAGCCCCCACACACATCTGTGCTTGCAAACAACATTCCCTGGTCCTCTTACACCCATATACCTATAACATTTTCTGTCTTGGTCTTGGCCTCCTTGTTTGTTGTGGTTGCTCTGTACTGGTCTTTCTGCTGGTCGATTTAATGTCGTACGCAGCGATCATTTGGAGTTATGGGCATGTCATTTATCTCATTAACGGTGCAAGAGTTACCCCGGTTATCCTTTATTTACTGTTTACTGTTCTCTCTTTTTTTCAGAGATTTCTTTCAACGCCAACGAAAACCAAGGTAACCTGTATTTGTTTTTGTTTGTCCCTATGTCTGTGTGACTATATCAAAATCAAAAAGGTTGAGCCAGTCTTGAATAAATATTGGTTTGTATACCAGCCGCCGTAGCGAAGTGGTTAGCGTCGCGGACTCCCGGCTGGGAGGTCGTGGGTTCGAATCCCATCAGAAGTCATGTGGGTTTTTTCTGCCTCGGCCGGTTCCTACCCAGAGTTGAGTTGCTACAGGCTCAGTTGGGAAGACTGGACCACACAGTCGAGTTTCATCCACTTAATGGATGCATTTCTGAGAGTCTTGCTCAAATTTCCTGACCAACACTGCAGGTGTCTGTATCTCTCGGGCCTGGTTGACGCCGGGATATATTATGAAAGGAAGCGTAGAGTACAGCCCTGTCATGTAGTCTCAGACCGAAATGGAAATCCGTAGCATCATCTTTATCATCCTCATTCTCATCGATCAGCATAAAAAAAAGTCTCAAATTCTGTGGCCTTTCATGCCCTGCTCTCATGGTGACTTCAGATTCGATGTCCTCTCCACGTCTGTGGCCTTGGTTTGGTTCTGTCGGGGTCACCGGTATCGACGAGTCCATGGGGGCTGTTGTTGGACGGACGTGGTGGCGCCCTCCTGAGAGAGAGCTCACTCACGCCGGCTCCGCGACTAAACAATTATTGTCGTCAGTAGGGGGCTTAGTAGGTGGTGTCCTGCGTATGTTAGATCAGAACAGGCGCCGCTGAACACCATTGAAGTGACTCGGCAGCAGTGCAGTGTCTTCTCCGGTGGATTGCCTCTTGACGACTTCACATTGACTGCTCCCTGTGGAATGCCGGTGCCGGGGCTGTGTCGGGTCCGACCGGGCTGTGGCTGTGAACGGGGTGTCGGAATGAGCGGCGTGGGTGCACTGCCTCTGAAGTGGCGCAGAGGTTGGGACAGCAAAAAAAAAAAAAAAAAAAAAGGTTTGTATTCGTTCATTTCCCCTGTTGCTGTGTACAGGGTATATGAGCAAGGTTAGAAGTATTTGTTTTAAGTATGTCTACTTGTTTGTTCTGTGTGCTGTGTGTTGGCGTTTCTACTAGGGAATATGATGTCGTAAGCAACAATCTTTAGAGCTATGGGCGTGTAATTTATCTCATTATGTGAGCAAGAGTATCCTGTGTAACTGCTATTTACTGTTTACCGTGCCTTGCCTCATTTAAGAATTTCTGACAGACAATTCAATTCGACATTACCTATATTTGTCTCTGTTCGTCCGGGTGTTTGTTTTACTATATCAAAGGTCAAAATGGTGTGCCAGTTTTGAAAAAAATATTAACTTGTGTTCATTCATTTTTTTTTCCAGGTGTTGTTGCTGTGTATATGTATCAGGTATAGCACATGAGTAAGCTTGTAAGACGTTTTATTACGTCTTCTTCTTTGTTCTGTACGATCTTTGTTGTCTCTCTGCTCAGAGATAATAATTGTAAGCAGCAATGGTTTGGGGTATAGGAGTGCAATTTATCTCATTATGGTAGCAAGGGTTACCTTGTTCTTCGTTATTCACTGTTTACTATTCGCTGTTTCGTTTAAGATTCCCTTTATACTAAGCAAACTCAGGTTACCTGTATTCGTTTCTGTTCGTCCCTGTGTTTTGTACTCTATTTAAGTTCGGAAAGATTGTGCCAGTCTTGAAAGAAATATTAATGTGTGTTCTTTTACATTTCTCCAGTTGTTGGTGCTGTGGACATGAGTCAGGTACCGAGCGCATGGGCAAGTATGGATGATCCTCTTTTTGACGAGGTCTCCTTGTTTGTTCTGTGTGCTCTGTGTTTGCACTCCTGCAGGGCGATTCCGCGTTGTCACCAACTACTGTTTGGAGTTATGGGGCGTGCCGAGTATCTCATTATGTAAGCAAGAGATAACCCTATACGTTCGCTATTTGATAGATTATGCCAATGGCATACACTATATTCTTTGACTGAAATATTAACAATACTTCACTAAGCACAGAACCACTTTAAGCACAAAAAATGTTAAAATAGTCACATAAACGTTCGTTTCCTTCAAACAACTTTCTACCATATTTTTTTTGCCCAGAAAAATGACAGGGACTGTGTCCAGGTTTCTTGTGGTTCGGTGTATGTTTGCGGGAGGAGTGTTTTCAATGGAAAAATAGATGGCGTGCGAGGGCTCACGAAAAATAAGGATTTATAGTCTTGTTTACCTTCGTGTGTCTTGGCCCACCTAGTCATAGAAACATGGCAAGCAGTGAGCGAAGGACACAGGGAGATATCTTTACCGCCTGTAGTAAATGGTCAGCTGAATCGGATGACAGACTGGTCGAGGGAGTCGATGGAGAGACGTTGGCGTGGGCGTATGCCTCATCGGTTCTGTGTGTGTGTGTGTGTGCGTGTGTGTGTGTGTGTGTGTGTGTGTGTGTGTGTGTGTGTGTGTGTGTGTGTGTGTGTGTGTGTGTGTTCTTTATTATTATTATTATTATTATTATGACATGGGAGATATCAGCAGCAGATGTAAATTTAAGACCAGGATCAGCCTATGACAGGCTCAGCAAATCTCTAGCAATTTTTCCCTGGACGGAAGAGGGACGTGCAGTTTATGTTTAACTGAGAGGGGCACAGCACAGTTTGTGTCTTTGTAAGTCGACGTCAGGTCGCAGAGATCGAAACAAAACGGTATGCTGAGGTCAAAAACCAGGAGCGAAAATGCTATAGATCAGTCAGAACCCATGAGGTTTGTTTGCAATATCAGATATTTGTCTGGTACTGTTTGAGGTAAGACTCTGAAAAGAAAAGGTACTGTGTGACCACGGGGACTTAATTAATGTTTTGAACTGAAATATGTACGTGTAATTATGTCAAACAGTAGTAGAATGTCAGGTAAATAATGTAAGCCTTTAAGCGCTAATCACAATGGAGAAACTCTTTTGTATTTGTCCGACTGGTTGTATGTTGACATTGCGTGAGCGAGAATCTGAAACACGCTTTTTAATCAGAACCTTGCTTCCATTTACTAGTACTGAAAGTAGGTTGCCCATCCTTTATTGATAGTATCTACATTCATCTCAAATGCATTGTGCTGAGTTGTTTCGTGTATTTTTCGAATACGCTCAATGCATATTTCATGTGATTTGATCACTAGTTATTTTAGTATGCTATTTTCTGATGTCATTATAGTCAAGAATCACATTTCAAAGAAGCATACCGTTGAACATTTCATATATAGACAAACAAAAATTTTGTAAAACAGCAAGAGTAAAAACACCCGTTTGTAAACACACACGCCTACTAAGGAAAACAGTATTAATATTTTGAAATGGCTGGTGTCCATACGCGACTATGACTAAAATATGTAATGAATCAGAGGGCTAATGAACATCTATCGGCAAAATTATTCCAAACTGCAAATATTAGACAACAGTTGGATGACTGCGGAACTAACAGTGCGGTACTGGTGATAAGCCACGGAGTTTCCATGAAAGGAGCATCATTATAGTCACCGCATACAACATAACATCACTTACCAAGGCCGAAAAACTGAAAGAAATTACCCGTGAGATAGACAGATATTCATAGAGTCTCAGCTTCAGTGTAGTGGATGAAAGGAAATCTACAGACAGAAGAAGAACGTGTCCTGTTCCATTGTGAAGAAGACAAACACACACATGGAGTGAGGTTCTAAGTTAACAAGACCACAAGGAAGCTACACTGATAAACGACCGTTTCTATCAGGATCATGGCCATCTGTCTGACAGGAAAATCATTCAACATCACGGCACTGCAGACATGCGCTCCACGTTAGACTATGATGATGACCAGACTAAAGAAATATATTCCTAACTTCAAACGTCATCAATAAGGTTGACAATGAAACGTTCGTAATCTTTCATAGTGACTGGCATGCCAAGGCTGGCATGGTTCCCTGGAGGTGATTGGAGGACTTTCTGTGGCCTCTATTATAATGAGATCCACAAAGATTGGGAACGTCTTCTGGAACTGGACAGTGGTGCGATCTGATCCATGCCTTCACCTTCGTTGAGGTTAAAGTGCCTCAGTAATAAACCTGACCGTCCACTAATTAGTAGTATCGCAGTCAGAAAGGCTTTATTGAAGTGAAGAACCACAGCAGGTCTGACATCAACGGAGCTAAAACAAGAACACTTCCAGGAGCTGATCTTGGTCCCATCCACGACCTTGTCATGATGGTCAGTACGATCTTACAATAGATTTTGGGAAGAACAAACGAATTAAAAACAGCCGTCTGAAATGTCATTCTGACATACTGAAAGATCTGGGCATTTCTGAACAGTTCCAAGCTGCAACAGGACAAAACCTCGCAGATTACTACTGATTGAAGAAGACTTTAAATCCCTTACAGATCATGCCAACCAAGTGAAAACTTAAACAGCAATGTACTTCCAAGCAATAGGCCGATGTAGGTGGAAGCCATAGATTTACCACTGCTGGAAAAGACTGAGACGGGAACAAATGCAGGATATAACTAAGAGAATTTGCCAAGAAATGAAGACTGCAAAGAAAAATTTTGATCAAATGACAGTATGAGGAGATTTTTTTTAAAAACAAACACGGGAAAAGAACGACTCAAAATTGTAGCAGGCTTGACTAAACTGATGCAACGTATACTTAACATGATAAGAACAAAGATGATAACCGTCTCACACACGAAGAAGACGTCATTAAAAGGTGAATTGAATGTTGATCTGAACTCCAAACCAGCAATGCATTTTTAGGATCTAAAAGCTAATAGTGCATGATATACCAAATGAGAATGACTTTTTAATACTCCATGGGAAAGACGTGGTGGGATTAACTCACCACACATGTGAGAATGTTGCAGGCATCGACAATATCTCTGCAGAACTCTTCAAACATGACAGACTGATGGTAACTGATTTCTTAATGCCACTTCCAGCAACATGTGACAAGGGTATGTCATCATCCCCATCATAGACTCGATCACCAATTCCACAATCCCTTGGACGGAATCTCTAAACACTGCAAGAACTACCATAGCACAGTTTGATCTCTATCACTGCCAGAACTACCATAGCACCAGTTTGATCTCTATCTCTGCCAGAACTACCATAGCACCAGTTTGATCTCTATCTCTGCCAAAACTACCACGACACCAGTTTGATCTCTATCTCTGCCAGAACTACCATAGCATCAGTTTGATCTCTATCACTGCCAGAGCTTCCTAGCACCAGTTTGATCTCTAACACTGCCAGACCTATCATGGTGCCAATTTGATCTCTATCACTGCCAGAAATACCATAGTGCCAATTTGATCTCTAACACTGCCAGAACTACCATAGTGCCAGTTTGATCTCTATCACTGCAGAACTACCATAGCACTCATTTGATTTCTATCACTGCCAGAACTACCATAGTACCAGTATGATTTGCCATGCCGGCAAAGTACTGCTCAAAATCATTCTAAATAGATTACCGCCTTAGTCATGCAGGGTTAGTGCTGAAGAACAGGCTAAATTCTGGAGGGGAAGACTACCATGTCAATGCAAAAAGCATCCCAAATGCTGAAGTGATTTTTAACTCGTCTTCACTGACTCCAAGAAGACATTGCAACGAGTACTGTTGTTTCCAATGAAGAAAGATGATATGGGACAGAAGCTATTCAAGCCCATGTGTGACACTATAAAAAAATTAAGACTCGAGACTGGTGAGGGGGGGGGGGGGGGGGGGGGGGGGGGGGGGGGGGGGGATAAGTGGGGCGACTGGCTGGAGGGGAAAACTATAGCGCTAAAACAAGAGAATCTGTCAAAAATGAATAATGCAAAGGAAAGCTGCGTCCCAACAAGACGGTGTGAAGTAATAGAAAGAAAAAGACCTAAAAACATACACAGAGGGTAGACGATTTGACCAAACAGACACAAAGTTAGCACTATTCAGGACAAAGACAGCAATTGTCTCACGCAGGGAGAAAACATCATCTGAATTCTACAACAAACAGAACAAATGAGATCCAAGTACGTTGACACTAGAGGACTCGTCAAATAAGGTGGACTTTTCGAAACCCCATGAACTCATGACAGAAATGAAGGCAAAGAAACGTGGAAATGCTGCAGGCGTTGATAACACCTCTACAGAAATCTTGAAAGTTGGCGATGGGCAGTCATCGGCAACAATATTCGGCACACTGAACAATGGCCCACATCATGTCTGTGATCATCAGTCATCACCTTTGCCTTGAAAGAGAATCTTCAAAACTATCAGAACCACTGTTCTATCGGTTGGATTAGCCATGCCAGTCAAGTATTGCTCACACTCATTCTAAACAGATAACAGGCACTCTGAATAGCTTACAACTGGGGACAGATACCATTATTGCTGAAGTACGGGCCAAATTTCGTAGAGGCAGAAGTACATTTGAACGGATATGTATCCTGCGCTACCATTTAATTATAAACTCAAAGAAGTCATCCGACAAACACTAGTTTGAGGCTCAATGGGCCACAATGGAGAATCTATAGTCGGGTAAAAACAAAAAAAAAAGTCGATACAGCGACTGTTCTACAAAGCTATCTGCGCAGTGTTCATAGAGAGTGCTATTAGATAGTCGTTCCGTTCTTCCATCGGAACAGGTTAGGACTGCCTGATGTCTGCCACACATTATGCAACGTATTCCTGGAAAGCAACATGGCTGATGCATATTTCTAAACTGCAGTGAAGAAATGCTGGACTCGTCAAAAATATTGAACAGCACTGATTATGTATCTGGTGACTTGAGAGACATGATATCTACACAATGAACATGTTTCAAAATGAGTTACAGACAACGAAAAAGTCAGCCCAGAAATACACAGACACGTGGACTCGTGTCAACCAATGGCTATGGCAGTCATAAGCAGCAAAACTCCCCCAAAAGGCCAGGGGAGCGGTCAACATTTTGCAAGACAAGAGGGATCATTTTTGTTGTTGTTGTTGTTGATAGATCATGCTCAGTAATTAGAAAGAGACATGGGTTTGGACAGGTTCGATCTCCTGGTATTGTATTAGGTGTGTACATAAACTGCTGACAGAGGTGACTTGGGGGCCTTGCTCACTCCGGTAGATGAACTGCATGCAACAGTGAAACACAAAGGACGAAGGACCAGGCAATCTGCACGTTACCTGCTTGGTACAGTCAGCCAGTCGAGTGCTTGGGTATAACGCGACGTTATCATTCTGCCGAGTATACATTCAGCCCAATACTATTACGATGAAGAGACCAGATTCAAACCAGTCTTCTGAGAGATATTCCATCCAAATGTACAGCTCAGATGTCGGCCTCCAACACCTAGTTTGGTGATGACGAAAGGCTTATCAACACGGCAAAAGAATGCACCATGTGACACTAACAGTAGAAAGAAACGCGTGGAGAGCGTGGCAGCAGAGAGTCCTCAGAAGAGAAGCCCCCTTCAAGCAAGTGTTTCGGCCCTTATCTCCTGACACTCTAGGGGGTTGGGCCACACTAGTAAATGACATCGGAGGTCCCTCTGCTGCCCCTTGTTTACCATCTTCGGACAAGCCATGGTTGGGATTTGAACCAATGACCTTCTGGACATGCTCATTTTCCACTTAATGACTCGCACTCTAACCACCGAGCCACTGGGGCACCTGATATTCGTAGGGAAAGTTAAGCCTTATGAAGTTCACTTTTGTTCCTCCTTGACCAGATCCAGCTTGAACACACCTCTCTACCGCTTCTGCCATTGCTTTCAGGGCTCTGTTTTTTTTCCTCCCTGCAACTGAGAGCTGTTTCATGAGGCTGTATGCAGACGTTCCTACAAACCCCCTAGCTCCAATTTCTGCAGTGAGGACTTTGACCTGATAGCCTTCTCTCCTCAGGCTGTTTGCCAGATCAGCCTACTTTTCAGTCTTGTAGATTTGAGCTGCCACCATTCTGTTCTCATATGCCACCATTAGCTTGATCATGATCAGCTGATTGGTGACTGAGAGTGGACTACTATGTCTGGTCTCACGCCACTCTTGCTGATGATCTCTGGGTGACTCTTCCATTCTGGGAGGTCTGCAGTGCACTCCCAGTCATCTGCCCCGTCCAGCAGACTCTGCCTGCATGTTCCGAGTGGCACTCTTGTTCTTCGCCATAATGTGCTACATCCTGCCGTGAAGAATGTTGCGGGTGCTTTTAGAGTCCCGATTTTCCCTATTGTGGTGTTGGTACTAGCCCAGACTGCTTGTACAATCTCTTTGAGCACTTGGTTATGCCTCCGTGTGTAGCTTCCTTGAGCCAGGGCTACTTTACGTGAGCTTAGAACATGCTCCACTGTTTGTTTTTTCATGGCAGAGGGGGCGTGCAGGATCGTCTGTTTTTCCCACTTCACCAGGTTTGCATTTGAGGGCAGAAGGTCATATGCAGATCTGAGAATGAAGCTGATCCTGAGAGGGGCCATGTGCCTAATATCATTCCAAGGGACTTATTTGAGTGCATTCTCCCACGTTGTCCATTTTTCTTGCTGGCTCTGCTGGATTTTTTTTTTTTTAGTCTTTTTTTGGTCTTCATCTTTTCTCAGCTCCTGAATCATAATGCCCCCTTTGGCTTTTCCTTGGCCTTTGACCACCATTCAGTTTTGGTCACCCTCAGTTCTTGTCTGTTGGTCTGTGTGTCCTGTTATGTCTCTGATATTTAGACTTTCTTTTGCAGAATCCATCGCCTCTTGAACTTTCCATTTTCTGCCTGTCTTCAGCTGGGGCTTGGTTGCTTCTACCATCTTGTCTCCTGAGTCCCTCCAGCATGCTTTGAAGTCTGATCGTCCCTGCTTTGTATTCCTCCAGGGTGATTTCAAAGGTAGTTTCAGCTTTGCTTGGCGACAGTACAGCGCTATGTCAGACAGGCATGGTGGGACACCAAGCCATTTCTTGTGAACTTGTTGATTAGCTTCCGTTGTCTCCATTATGCTGGTGCAGATGTCGTATATCATCAGAGGCCGTAGGAGCTTTGGTATCAGCATAAACTGCAGACAGCAGACCTTACATTTGCCAGGGAGACCACACTGGTCAATGGTCTCCAAGCCTTCTTTCGACATCTGTTTGGTTTCTTTTCCTTTTTGTGTGTCTTTCAGTGTATCATCATACCATCTTCCAAGGCTTTTGACTGCTCTCTTTTGTGACTGTTGGAATGGCCTGACTGGCAACACTGAAGACCACAGATTCGGCCACTTTTCCTTTCCTCAGTGAGAGACTCTGTGATTTCTTTGGCTTGAACTCATTCTGGATGAAGCAATAATGTCATCCAGCCTCTCCAGCACATGACGTGTCTCGTATTCTCTGGATGAAATCACTGTAGTGTTATCCATGAAGGCCTTCAGAGGAGGCATCTTGTATCCATCGCCATGGTCTGTTTGTCTTGCGTTGCTTGTTGCTTCTTTCAAGATGACTTCCATAGCCAACAAAACAGTATTGGGGGAATTGCATACCCTATTGCAATGCCCACTTCCAAGTTGATCCATTCTGTTGTGTACTCCTTGGTGGAGAACCGCATTGAGAAGCCACTGAAGTACTTCTTGAGCATGTCGCAGATGTTCTTTGGCACATGGTACATCTCAAGAATCAGATGTATCATCTCATGGGGTACAGATCCATATGCGTACTTGTTTTCCATGAGGTACTGGGTCAGCCTTGCTGCCATGACAGAGAAGAAGATGTTCCCTTCGACGTTCAGTACTGATATTGGCCTGAACTGGCTGATATACACACCATCTGCCGTCATCCACTGGCCGCTGATCTGGTTTCTCCAAGCTGATCGCAGCAGCCTGTGGAGCCACTCCAGCACCTTGGGACATTTCTTGTACAGCTGGTAAGGCATTCCGTTTGGCCCTGGTGATGATTTGGCTCTGGCTTTGTCGACCACCTTCTTGATTTCCACCAACGTCAGTGGCTTGTCATTGAACTGTCCTCAGGTTTGGTTGGCCACACCAAACCTTAAATGTCGAGCAGTGCTTTGCTCTGTGAGTCAATGCATGTTTTCCTCAGATGCTGCTCAGAACTCCTTTGTCCACACTTAGGGTTCCAGATTTCGTCTACACAAACAGTGTTGTGGCAAACTGGAAGGGATCTCTGAAGAAGCGCTCTTGGGTCTTCTTCTTTTTGATCTTCCTCTTCCTTGCAGATTCCACTTTGCTGAGGGCGCTGTGTTTTGCTTTCAGGTCTTTTCAGAGTTTTTCCAAGCTTTGTTTTTTTTAGCTGGCAGTGCAGTCTTCGTTTGCTTCTTGAGGTTTTTTCTTTTGAACCCTGATCTTGTCCATCTCTTCTTGGTGTCTGGATTTCTTTGGAGAGTGTTTTCTCTTTGGGTAGTTTTGCTCCATAGGCGTCTCTAAATGTGGCATGCGCAATGTCCCCATATGTGGCTAGTTTGTGTTCCAGGTTGCCTTTCCCTATCAGTGCGTCGAAATCTTTGGACGAATTTTGCATCCAGTTTCTGCCAGTCCTCACTTTCGTTTGCTCGTAGCAGGTTGAGTTTCAGAGACGCCTGGCATTGAGGGCCTGTGCAAATGCCTCATCCGAACCAACAGCGTGGATGTCCTTGGCACGGTGGTTTAAATCTTGGCTTTGGTCTTCCGACGTCTTATTTGCTGAGGCAGTGCGCTGCTGCTCATTCAGATGAGTCTTCACACATTCCATCTTTGTTCTGTGGATCTTCATGCCACGGGTGGTAGCGAAACGCTTACTACAGACATTTGGATATTCCATTTCGTCCATGTTCATAGTTCGTTTGTAATTTGCAGTCGTGCATAATTCAGCTCGAGGTCATGTGTCTATTCATGTCATGGAAGTGGTCAAGGTACCAGACCTTTTTTCGGATTGCATAAACCCAGGCCTCCAATCAGAACGTGATTTATCATAAGAGCAGGGCGACGTTCTAAGGTCAGAGGCTACAACTGTGGAAAAATTTAAAAAAAAACAAAAAACAAAAACATACACAATGGATTGTGGGATAAGAAAGTGGAGCAATTCTATGAAAGATGAACAATTTTGAGCATGAATTAAATGAAAAGCACAACGTTTTCAACGCAGGACATCTAGGGATTATTCAATGAATGGCAGACACAAGCAGCAGATTCAATCATCCTTAACATGACAAGCTGAGTGAGTATCGTTTTCATTGAAGTTTTTGCACAATACATACCTATCACCATCTCCGCTTTCTCTTCAAAACAGGATGAACATATTGACTGGGAATTTGAACCGTTGTGAAAGGAATAGCACGAATTTGAACACGCAGAAATAGAGTTTGTTCCCCCCAATCTGTGTGTGATCAAATACAGATGATAAACTCTGGATGATCTTCAACTGAAAACAACTGAATCAAATTGTGGATTAAAATCAATTTAAGGTGGAAACTGAGTGGCACGCGTTTCACACAGTAATTCCACAATGCTGGTTGACTACAGTAACTCCACAATACTGGTTTGACTACAGTAACTCCACAATGCTGGTTTGACCAAGTAACTCCACAATGCTGTTTTGACTACAGTAACTCCACAATGCTGGTTTGACTACAGTTACTCCACAATGCTGGTTTGACTACAGTAACCCAACAATGCCGCTTTGACTACAGTAACTCCACAATGCTGGTTTGACTACAGTAACCACACAATGCTGGTTTGATTACAGTGACTCCACAATGCTGGTTTGACTACAGTAACTCCGCAATGTTGATTTGACTACAGTAACTCCATCATGCTAGTTTGACACAGTAACTGCACAATGCTGGTTTGACACCATAACTCCACAATGCTGGTTTGACACAGTAACTGCACAATGCTAGTTTGACACAGTAAATCCACAATGCTGGTTTGACACAGTAAATCCACAATGCTGGTTTGACACAGCAACTCCACAATGCTGGTTTGACACAGCAACTCCACAATGCTGGTTTGACACAGTAAATCCACAATGCTGGTTTGACACAGCAACTCCACAATGCTGGTTTGACACAGTAACTCCACAACGCTGGTTTGACTTCAGTAACTTCACAAAACTGGTTTGACTACAGTAACTGCACAATGCTGGTTTGACTACAGAAACTGCACAATGCTGGTTTTCGCCACAGTAACTGCACAATGCTGGTTTTACTACAGTAACTGCACAATGCTGGTTTCGCTACAGTAACACCACAACGATGGTTTGACTACAGTAACTGTAGAATGCTGGTTTGACTACAGTAACGCCACAATGCTGGTTTGACTATAGTAACTGCACAATTATGGTTTGACTACAGTAACTGCACAATGCTGGCTTGACACAGTAACTGCACAATGCTGATTTGACTACAGTAATTGCACTAATTCCACAATGCTGGTTTGCATCTTTAGATCTAACAGACGTGTGTTACTCACGTCATGTTGTTGAACACTAGAAACATTTCTTGCATTTCGAATTAGCGAGAACAAGGTTTATTTAACGTCTGTTCACCATTGATGATATTAGACGAAAAAATAATTTAAAACGTCATCTCTAACTAACAAAGCTTAACCTCAAAGATAAAAAATAACAACAATAACTTTTTGAATTAGTGGTAAAAATAAACACGGCATCAAAGCAACTTGGCAATTTTAGAATGTGCGATAATGGTAGCAATGTTTATGATAGAAGGGCCGGACAATATTTGACCGATATCTTGGACGTTGATATCAATAGAATTTTCTTTATAAACTGGAGTTAAGACAGAACATTCTATCAACAAATGATGCACTGATATGTACTCTAGGTGGGGTAGCTGGACACCAGTGTGAGGAAGAATCAAAACAACACGTTGTTGTATTAGAACTGACGCAGGGCTGCCGCTGCTGACAAACAAACGACTCACTTTGGTAAGATGACATAAAACTCTACGGCTGTTGCTTGCAATCTTAACTTTGGGTCATTTAATTCACAAGACTGCAATCTTGTTGTTCCAAACATTTGTTGGTGTGTGGGTGGGTGGGTGGGGGGGGGGGGGGGGGGGGGGTCGTGCTGAAATAAATATTTCGCTACGGGCAGTGTACGCGCTATGAAGACAAAACATGATAACTGATGGAGGTTCTAAAAGGACAAACCTTGACGTTGTATGGAAACTAGATGTTTATGTGCCTAAACCGACTCTACCTGTCATGGAATTTGACCCAAATATTGATGACTTGTGTGCTTCTAGAGTTTAACATCAGATTTTTTTCAGATAACGAGTTTAACATCATGGTTTTTTTTTTCTGTTTGTTTGTTTTTGTTTGTTTTTTCAGATGACGTGTTTGCTTCAGGAGTTTAACATCAGTTTCTCAGACGACTTGTTTGCTTCAAGTGTTTAACGTCAGTTTCTCAGATGACTTGTTTGCTTCAAGAGTTTAAGGTCAGTTTTTCAGATGACTTGTTTGCATCAAAGAGTGTAACATCAGTTTCTCAGGTGACTTGTTTGCTTCAAGAGTTTAACATCAGTTTTTCAGATGATGCATACAGAGCAGACCCCGGGGCTGTTGTCATTAATGCATTCAGCTTTTTAAAGTTAGGTATCAGGTATCCCCAGTTTTTCCCATTTATGCTTTCAAATCTTAATGTTACGTTTCATGTTCCCCCATTTTACCCATAATGCTTTCAATATGTTAATGTTTTGTTCAGGTTTTCCCTATTTCACCATCAATGCTTTCGACCTGTTAATGTTAGGTTTCAGGTTTTCCCTATTTTACCATTAATGCTTTCGACATGTTAATGTTAGGTTTCAGGTCTTCCCTATTTTACCATTAATGTTTTCAACATCTTAATGTTAGGTTTCAAGCTTCTCCCATGTTACCATTACTGCTTTCAATATGTTAATGTTAGGTTTGGTGTTTCCCCCGTTGTTGTTCGACTTTTAAAATGCTGCTGGCTCCATATGTACCCAGACTAGAATTGACGCTGAAGAAAACGTGCCAGGACACTGAAACCAGCTGAGCACAAACTATCAGTAGATTGCATGTCACTACTTGATAGTAAGTGTGTGTTTCAAATGTGTACACTGCTTAAATTAAACGCTGAAGAGAAGGGAAATATCTGGCACCATTTGAGCTGCTAACATTCCATGAGAATGTGAAACTTTGTGTACTCAAACAATAAAGTGAAAAAAAACACACCTGTGGAAAGATGGAAAGAGAGAGTTGTTTCAGTTACCAAGAACCTCGTGTGCCTATGACGAAAGATATTGTAGCATGATGGCTCAGAGACACCTTGACCAAGGCAAGTATTGACACTGCTTACTTTGGTGCACACAGTAGTCACTTGCAAGCACCAGCGGCTGCTGCTTGTGGACTACATAAACAATATTCATGAAAGCAGCTGGCTAATCTGCAGTATCAACGTTTGCCAGGTTTTACAAGAAAACGCCAGTGATCAACATGGGTTCGACACTTGTTTACAGGCTAATAAGCAGCAACTTCCCTAGAGATTCCTCGACGTAAACGTTCCGTATATGTCACAGTTGAATCACTTCCTACATTCAAGTTCTTACCAGGTAAGCTGAAGCTTACTCCAAATTAACTGGGATATGCCTCAGAAACCTGTATATTAAAATCCCACGAAACAAAGTCGGTTCTCTAGCCAACCCATTTTACGTGGGATTTTTTTTTTGTTTTGTTTTTTGAAAAACGTCATACCACAGTGAAATGGGTGATTTTTCATTTATAGGTATTTTTTAGTGTAAAATAGCGTACATTAAGTGAACTGAAGAGTGGTGTTAATGTCCCTATGTTTCCTCTTATTGCTTGGCATAGAGACAGATATTCCAATGACATCTTCCAGATAACTATGGAGCAAACCTTAAGTTACCTGGTAAGTACTAGCATGGACAGGTGATTAGAGGCATACGTTGTAGAGATTTGTGATAGCGTTCTCTCGTACGTATTTATACGTGGATGGTACACGTAGGTGGTGGTACCAGTGTGTGTGTGTGTGTGTGTGTGTGTGTGTGTGTGTGTGTGTGTGTGTTTGTGTGTGCGTGCGTGCGTGCGTGCGAGCGCGCGCGCGCGCGCGCGCGCGTGTGTGTATGTGTGCGTGCGTGCGTGCGTGCGTGCGTGCGTGCGTGCGTGTTGTGTTGTGTGTGTGTGCGCGCGCGCGCGCGCACGCGCGCCTCGCGCGTATGGAAGTGATGGTGGTGGCGGTGCTTTCTCTCTCTCTCTCTCTCTCTCTCTCTCTCTCTCTCTCTCTCTCTCTCTCTCTCTCTATCTATCTATCTTCTATCTCTGTGTGTGTGTGTGTGTGTGTGTGTGTGTGTGTGTGTGTGTGTTGTTTTGATTGTTATTCGTGACAAACGTGAAAAAAAGGTCTCGGAATAAGGACGGACTGGACAGTGTGTGTGTGTGTGTGTGTGTGTGTGTGGGGGGGGGGGGGGGGGGGGGAGGAGAGTTAAGAAAGGGAAAGATGGAAGGTCAGCAATGGATGATGAAAAATCAAGACACACACGGTGCCAAGAAATAAAGTAGATGGTGGTGATCTGTTCCATAATCATAACATGAGCAAGCTATGGGTTCGGATTAGTATCACCCGTCACGTACGTACAGATCCCCCCAATCATAAAGTATCCCGTGTGTCTTCAAACAATATCAATTCAAAGGACCCAGAGGTTTGGCCGTTATAATGACCTCACGGACGACTGGATACGTCACCCTCAGGAAAAATGGCAGCGTCAGTGATTTCCGTTATCAGCAGGTGATTTTGACGGTGCCACGTAGGCACACGATCGTGTACAGTTTCAAGCAGTTTACACCTGATGTCGTTGTGTACATCAAAGAAGCAAGAAGACACTGGTCTTCACGTTCTGGGAAAGGTAACTTTGCAAACATGTATTATGTACGGAGAGGAAAGGTCAAAGTGTATGCTGGAAAAGGCATGTGTATGAATGAAGAAAACACAACATGCTTCCAACTTTTGTTTTCGTTTTTTCCTAAAAGTAGGGCACCTGTAAAGCTTCCCAGTGGGTTTCTGAACTGTTCGGTGGAACACTATTCCAGCTTTGAGCCTCACCTAACCTGTAACCTGAAGACAGAGTGTGAAGATGGACGAGATGAAACAGAACACTGCCTCTTCAGCAGTGCTGACTGCAAGGGACTGGTTGCGTTATGTGACCGTTGCTACAAATTTCTGTGGGAACTCGATGGTGTAAAAAGAGAGGGTGATCCATGCTGGACTAAGGCAGGGGGTGTTCTGAATATCCCAACCTGTCCATATGATCCTTATTGTACGATAGTAAGCAAATCAAAGAGATTTTGGTACATGCATAAACTTAAAACGGGTTTGCTATTGAATGATCTCTCGTTGCCGAATATGTACAGGCATAGCGTGCACAGTAAGAGGACAGTCTTCTATCATATGTTTCATCGTGACAAGCACCTCTTGTTATTAGACGATGGTAAAATTACTTATCTTGAGCTTGACCTGGCAGGCATGCTGGTGAGGGAATGGGAAAGGGTAAGCACACACCACTTTGTGAGGTAATTGTAAATAAAACTGTAGAAAACTCTAATTACCGACAGGGAATTTTATTGCCTAGCACACATTTCCCTGTGGCAAACCACGAACATCATATGACTGTGTGTCGTGACGGTCAAACGACCTACACCCTTCTTTTATGTGGTTCCATGAAATATAATAAGTGTGATAGGGAGCACACGTCTTTTTGTTATTATTCTCGTGAAAAATCTCAGGCAAATGTCGCAAATATTCTGGATTCAACCAGTCCTGTCAGTTTGTCTTCTACCTTCACATTGCAGTGATGCTGTCACTACTATGTCTTACAGTCTGGTATGCGACTTCCTGACCGACTGCCCAGATTCCAGTGATGAATCATTCTGTAATCAGCCATTGTGTCGGAAAACATTCACATGCACAGACGGACGGTGTGTACCCTTATAACAGAGTGTGTGACCAAATAGCCCACTGTTACGATCAGTCAGATGAAGAGCACTGTGATACATTCAAAGCTCTAGCACCAAACTTTGGCGAACGCTTTCCATCGCCTGCTCTAGTAGATTTTGATGCCACGAGGCGTTTCATCGTAATACAGATGAGTTCTAATCAGTCGTGTCCCAACAGTCATTATCGTTGCGTTGGTGAGTACAATGACTGTTTGCCAGTTTACACACGATGCAATGGCATGTACGACTGTTTTGATCACCAAGACGAACAGGGGTGTGTGGAGATGACGTGTCCAGGGTTCTATCAATGCAGGTTTTCAAAGACCTGTCTACATAGTGACCACATGTGTGATGGCTGGCCTCACTGTCCGCTGTACGATGATGAACTATGGTGTAGTGTGACCTGTCCTGTTGACTGCCTCTGTCAAATTCACAGTTTTTTATGTTTTAGTAGTTTCCGTGCAGACCTCTTCCCTCACATCAGATCTCTGGATGCCACAGGCTCTGGCATGACACTGACGGACGTGAGGAGTAATGTATATCTTATCAATCTGATTCTCTCCGACTGTGATCTAACAGACGTGTCTGAAACAGGATTAATGAATTTGAAAACCTTGACCTCAGTACCAACCAGCTGCTGCAAGTGAACATGACTCGTTTTCTTCATTTAAAAAGTCTGCAATCACTGAGTTTGGCTAAGAACCCTATAACGACAGTCTGTCAGGCTGTTTCTGTTGGTTCCCTAAAGAGTGTGCTTGCTATGATAGATTTGTCCCACACAAAACTAACGTTGTTTGATTTCAAAGTGTTGGTGCAATTTTCTCGCTTGCAGAAACTAGATTTAACCTTTACCAATGTCCATACTCTAACTGGAAGTGGTTTTCAGTTCACACCTCTGCTGACTGAGCTGTACATGGATGGTACTCCAGTGGATTTGTTTCAACCCGACATGTTTAAAGATCTAATATATCTGCGATTCATCTCGACACAGAACTATAAACTATGCTGCATGGAAATTCTCCCGTATAACTTTGATACTTCACATTGTTTTGCACCTAAAGATGAAATTTCATCATGTGAAGATTTATTGCAGTCATGGACATACCGTGGGTTTTCTGTGGCTGATGGCCTCTCTGGCACTGTCTGGTAACCTCTTCTGTTTCTCTGCACGTTTATTTGTAAGGAGCATGGCCTCTTCAAGTGGCTTCAGTGTGTTTGTCACCAATCTCACCATGGCCGATCTACTGATGGGTGTTTACATGACTGTTATAGGAGTAGCTGATGAAAGGCTCCGTGGCAGATATCTCCATCATGATGATGCATGGAAGAGCAGTACGACCTGTAAGGTGGCTGGTTTCCTGTCTTTGCTGTCCAGTGAGGTGTCAGCTCTGATCATCTGTCTGATCACTTTAGATCGTTTTATTGTTCTGTGCTTTCCATTCAGCACCTTGAAATTTGACAGAACATCAGCCTGGATGGCTTGTCTGTTAATCTGGCTGGTTGGCTGGTTTCTGGCCTTGCTGCCTTTACTCCCCGTGACATCACACTGGGAGTTTTACAGTCAGACAGGTATCTGCATTCCTCTACCAGTGACGAGGCAAGAGTTCAAAGGGAAACTTTATTCTTTTAGCGTGTTGATTGTTCTAAATTTTATTCTATTTCTATTAATATCTGCTGGTCAGGTATTTGTCTACTGGTCAGTACAGAAAAATGCTTTGAAGGTGAACACAACGCAAATGTCAAAAGACATTACTATAGCTCGTCGGTTGATCACTATTGCACTGACAGATTTTATGTGCTGGTTTCCAATTGGATTGTGTGGACTGTTGGCATTGGCTGGTGTTCCTGTTTCTGGAGAAGTGAATGTCGCCCTGGCAATATTTGTTCTACCTTTAAACTCTGCTATCAATCCCTACATGTATACATTCAACACTTTAGTAGAGAAGCGAAGAAAATCCAAAGAATTAAATTTCTTACAATGGATGGAATCAAACGCTAGTTTGATTCCATCGACACTGTGATAAGTGGATTTCAAATACATGGTTCGTAAGGGTTGAAATGGAGGAGAAGGATCTTTAAGGTAGAGTTCGCTTCCACCTCTTTCTTACTATTTGTAAAAGTAACAGCTGTATGGTACAGGCACACGTTATTTTATTTTCTTCAGACTTGTCAAACACACACCCAGGAATGATTTATCATTAGGGCGAAATAATCCAACTCCTGTTTTTTGGCACTGTAAGGAGCACAGGAGTCTGACTAAAATGATCAACTGGTTCTGATTCTAATCTCCTGCTGAATCGATCCTGAAAAAGAACAGATTAAATCTGGTCACTAGTTCAAAGTCTTTGCCGCCAGTAGATGGTTACCAGATCGATCTTCCTATGACTTGACAACAGCTCCGACGCAGAGACCTGCCCTTTACCTTCTTTGATCACGCTTTCAATCGCATTTTCGTTACATATTTACCTCGTATTTTACTGTCAATTCTGACCCCCAAACCCCATTGGTATTATTCTGTAACATCGAAGAGTTCAAGAAACGTGGCGCAGCAGAATTAATGAACAGACTTTGAGTATTCTAAAATGTTCTACAATTATGATGTCGCACAGCCTGTCAAAATACTCTACAATCATGATGTTGCACAGCCTGTCAACACGCTCTACAATCATGATGTCGCACAGCCTGTCAAAATACTCTACAATCATGATGTCGCACAGCCTGTCAACATGCTCTACAATCATGATGTTGCACAGCCTGTCAACACGCTCTACAATCATGATGTCGCACAGCCTGTCAAAATACTCTACAATCATGATGTCGCACAGCCTGTCAACATGCTCTACAATCATGATGTCGCACAGCCTGTCAAAATACTCTACAATCATGATGTCGCACAGCCTGTCAAAATACTCTACAATCATGATGTTGCACAGCCTGTCAACACGCTCTACAATCATGATGTCGCACAGCCTGTCAACATGCTCTACAATCATGATGTCGCACAGCCTGTCAAAATACTCTACAATCATGATGTCGCACAGCCTGTCAACATGCTCTACAATCATGATGTCGCACAGCCTGTCAACATGCTCTACAATCATGATGTCGCACAGCCTGTCAAAATACTCTACAATCATGATGTCGCACAGCCTGTCAACATGCTCTACAATCATGATGTCGCACAGCCTGTCAACATGCTCTACAATCATGATGTCGCACAGCCTGTCAACATGCTCTACAATCATGATGTCGCACAGCCTGTCAACATGCATGAAACCACCTGGAGGATCGGAAACCACGAAGTATTCTAGCCAATCAAAAATCTACGAACATTCACAAAATGTACCTGGACGCTTCTTGCACTCTCAGCACCATTCTTTGATTGAGAAAAAGATCTCCGGAATTACTACTCGTTCTGCGTATATGTCATTTGGCAAACTAATGTCACGTGAAACGTCTCAAGAAAACGCCATATACATTGATCTGAATCAACAAATGATGAAAACTGAAATGGATAGGCTTGTAACACTCGTGATGACAATTTCCCATGAGTGTTGCACTCGAGAGTGCTTGTGCTCCGGACTGCTATGCAAAAGTGAATGTGGATGAATTAGAGATGATGAAGGAACAATACATAGATTGACACGATTTTGTGGAATTCAATGTACTCACCTTTGTTGTAGATACTTAAATGGAAAAAAAAAAAAAAAAAAAAAAAAAAAAAAAACAGAAGCAAAACTGAAGAACTGTAACGTAGCCCAGTGTTCGCCTCTTGCTGCCCAGACCCTGCTGACTGTTACTCACCGTAGTCGCTCTGTTGAGAACCGAGTGCGTTTGCTGTCCATCAACTCACTCAAATGTGATGTCAGAAGATTGTACAGACTATTTACTTTCAAAGGCTGCCTGGGCTCTATGATGGCTGGTCGTTGACACCAGAAAATGGAGGTCAGGAAGACTAGCAGTGAACATCCATGACTCCAGTATATGCACAACTCTCTTTTGCCACTGGGTACTTGGCTATCAGCATGATAACATAATGCATGTTACTGATGATGTTTGGAAATCTGCAAGAAAGATAATCTCTGCCTTAGTGGTCACACTTACCAACAGTGACTCTGCCGTTTTTGTGGGACAGCTAGCCAGCCTGAAGTAATGTTTTGATTGTGATAGTGTGGAGTGGTAAAGAATGCAGGCGAAGACAGATGACGGTAACTTCAGGAACCAATGGACCAGTCAGTCAAGGAAAAAAAAGGTCAAGGTAACCGATAGGAGTCTGTTCTTTTCAGTTTTCGGAGCTCCAGGAACATGACCTATCAGGCTAACAGCGCTTTATACAGAGCAGAAATCGAACCATAAAACAGTTGCACAGGTGCTGTGGATTAGCAGCGCTTTATACAGAAACTAAACCATAAAACAGCAACATGGTGCTGAACGTTAAGTATGTCCAACGAGGCTGGAACTGCCTTTTTTTCTTTCTTTTTTTTTTTTTTTTTTTTTTTTTAGTTGCAGCTTGCACGTTGGCTGGCTCGCGACCTGTTCAAATATTTGAACATATTTACTTTTGATGGAAATTTCAGAAGACCAGAAATTAAATGAAGTATGTCGCCTTTGACAATTTTGTTGTATCGGATTTTCCTCAATATGAATCACGGAACAAACCCATTTCAACGGATTTCTATGCAATTACCACACCACCATAATATTACAAAAGCGCAATAAATGTTGTTTTTATGTATGAATAACAGGCATTGGACATTTTTCATGTAAAAAAAATGATTACACGAAGCTACGTTTGACCAGAGACATTTGTATTTATATAAAAATTAGTGCAGAGCACAACTTGCTTTCCTCCTCCTCCCCTGGCTATCAACCAGGATTTAGATCCCATTTGGGGTCAGAACATATTCTGCTACAGCTGCTGCCGAATGATGATTTTAGACAATTTCAATGTGTTAATCATAGAGATGAATTGAAAATGGTAAATATCTTAATTTTGAACAATGATAGTTGAGCCAAAATCCCTTGTCATGACAAAGAGTGATACGAAGTAGAATGTTTTTTTAAAAAAACCTACAAACACCCAGTGTAAGTGCAAAATACATTTCGCTTTATTCAAAGCTTCTTCAGTTGTTACCATGGACTGAACTGAAAGAATGAAACACTGAACTTAAAACGTAAACAACTGAAATGATACGAAGTAGGTGACTGTTCAAGTGAAGTCGGAATCGTCACATCGTCACTCATTTCTCACAGTCGCAAGCTTGTGCAGACAATAATCTAAGCATGCGATCTACGAGATGAGAACGTAAAGACTTTATTTTTAAAGTGCGTTTTTGGACTATCAATAACCCTCACATTTTGTGCCAAATAAAAAAAATATATGTAAGGTTTGACAGGCGGAGATTCGAAAATGGCACCAACATCAATTCTGCAAAATATCCTGCCAGAAAAAAAAACATGGTCTTTTCAATCTAACATAGTTGTAATGAATAAAACATTTTTTTTTGTGACTTCAATGATGCATATATTATGATATTATAGGTTCTGTGGCATTCATCTTTAAACGATTTTACACGAAATATTCAAAATTCGTCAATCACGGGTATAAAAGACATGTAAAAGGCAAGTAACTCTCTGCTAAAGTGTCACCAACATGAAGTGCTCACTGTAGCACCAGACAACTTTAGATGACCAAATAAGCCCTTGTTTCCTTGATACACTGAAACGTTGGACTTCATTTTCTTTCTAGCTGCATTGCCTGAAGTAAGATAGAAAACAAATGAATAGCTCCAGTAAACGTGTATGTGGGAGCTACTGCAAAACAACATTCGCATGGGACGAAGGTAAGGTCCGGAAATGTTGCTTGTAGCCCAGCCGACTGCAGAAGGCCATATCAGGGCAGTCAACATTTTGAAAGTCAACTAGCAAGTCCCACCGCCCTTTAAAATACACCTTCCAAAACGCACCAGAGATTTGGTTAAGAATCTTTCTACTTTAAAATCCCAGATCAGTTCAAAAATCTTAATATCTCTCAGAAATCAAAAAACAAAATCACACCAGGGGGAACATCTCTGAACAAGGTTGTCATGGAGTCTGCTGTAAAAATGTTTATGTCTCACATCATGTAAATCCCAACACTCAAAAAGAATACCTTTCATTGTGAGTGGCGCGTGGCATGGAAGGCATCAAAGACCTTCTTCCCTCTTTAAAGGGGCACGAATGGGTTAAAAACTAATGGCCAGTGGGCAGCCGGCATAAAAGCGCGTCTCCTCTTTGCGACCACCAAAGGTAGATGAGAGGAACTCTTGTAGGTTTGGTCGGATCTGCAAAAGTTTGTTATCCGTCTGTATATCCCAGTCGTCCCGCCAGAGGTCTCTGATATAATCATTAACTTTCGGTTTCAAATGTGAGCCGGAGATAGATATGTTGGGCAGTGTCTTCGTTGTAGCATTCTTGGCCAAACGGTAAGCCATTTCATTTCCCTGAATGCCAACATGACCGGGAACCCAAGCAAGATAAATGCTCTAACCTTTCACTTTCAAAGAGGTAAAAAAGTTACGAAGAGTTTAGAAGTTCAGGATGATGGAGGTTACGGTCAGCTATGGCCCACAAAGCTGACAGCGATTCAGACAAATTAGAATGTACTTGTGTATAGATTGCGAGATCATGTTCAGTGCTAGAACCAAGGCTGTAAGTTCAGACATCACACAGAAGTATCTGAGGGAATATGTTTTGACAATATTTGAGAAGGGGCACCAGGGCAATAAGCCGCACAAGTCACACCATCTTCGGACTTTGGAGCATCAGTAAATATTTTCTGAAAGGACGGGAATTTTGTACAGAGGTCAGCAAACGATGCCTTGTGTGCCGGAGAACTGGTGGACTTTTGCACAAAAAAAGCAGATCAAAGTAGATTTCTGGTGTGGAAAGGTCCGTGGATGCTTATCTAGAAATTTGGAGAAGCCGCACATGAAGTCCGAACAGAGGAATGCAGATGGGATCTCTTTTCAAATATACTTTGAAAATGAGGATTAAAAACACAGTCAAAGGCAGGGTTTTCTGGTTCAGAGAACAGTCTAAGATAGTAATTCAATGATATTTTCAGCATGTGGTTGGATAATGAGGGTTTACCTGCCTCTGCATACAGGCTGTACACAGGGGTGGTACGAACTACTCCAAGACAGAGACGAAGTCAACTATGATATGACGAGATCATCATCATCATCATCATCATCATCGTCGTCGTCGTCGTCGTCATCGTCGTCGTCGTCGTCGTCGTCGTTGTAAATCATCATCATCATCATCATCATCATCATCATCATCATCATCATCATCATCATCATCATCATCATCATCATTATTATCATCATCATCATCATCACCATCATCATATTCATTATTAGAATGAGCCATTGCTACCTAAATGCACAAAATGTCATAGACTTAGTAAGATCAGAGGCTGGCCAGACAGGAATTCAGTGCAACAGGAATTCCATGAAACATTTCGTTTCGAGAACAGTGCTGCTCTGCTTAACATTCCTGGTCAGAGGGGTCCAACCTATTCACCTCTACAAAAAAAAAATGACATCCAGCATCAAGAGAACGCATCAATCATTTCTTTTGGTTCTGTATTGAAGAAGAACAAGGCCTGGACAGAAAAAAAAACATACAAAGGAGTCAGTGGGACCCAGAGAAGCACTGTGCTCACCTGCCGAAACAACCAGCCCAGAGGAATTCTGCACTACCCATGGAAAACTGCCCTATGTTCACGTATGTGTGGGGACGCATACGCATTCCATAAGGAAGTCAAGGGACATAACTGCTCCCTGGCAAATGCCATTGTGTGACCACCAGATGCGACACAGCAGAACCTACCTGGAAGCGCGCCTGTGGGTGTATTAGGCTGTGCAACTACAGAGACCACAAGCAAAAGGCGCCACCACCTAGCGTACTGCTGTGGGGCATCCTGCAGCCCCACTCGTCGCCGTTTCGTTGACAGGCGAAAACAGTACAACTCCAGACACAGCCTGACTTTCACCACACGGTCTTACATGGCCTTTAAAGAGAGTCCCGATTTGCAGTCTTTCCCGCTGTCAACGGATCATTCGCTGTGGTCAGCGGGTCTTACCCTTCTTCTCTCTCTTCTCCTGTTCCTACTCACTGGATGACTGTCCAAGCTGGGTTTTATTTTTTTTGCTTTGGAAACGGTGAAGGTATGAACACAGGAAGCATTACACTGCAAAGTGTTTATCACTCGCTTTTCCTCGTATCATACAGTTGTCAACAAGATGCTAGCTGTCTTTCAACGTCATGCACATATGAAGTCTTAATTTTTGTTCACTCTGTGCGTGCGTGCGTGCGTGTGTGTGTGTGTGTGTGTGTGTGTGTGTGTGTGTGTGTTTCCCCCCATTTCATTTTTTTTCACATGAAAAAACGAGGAGGTGTGTAAAGTCATTCCATGACAAAAGCGTATGCAGAATGTGATCTCCCAGAAAATAACAAACAAGTAGGGTAACTCTTGTTCCCCTGATTACAAAGTCTTATGCTCGAAACCCAAAATAATTGCAGCAATTCTTTTTTTTTTTTTTTTTTTTTTTTTTTTAAACTATGAGCTTGTGATAGTTTAATCATGGGAATAAGATTTACCCTGTTGTTTCATTATTCATTCGTGAGCAGCATTCGTTTGAAAGTTATGAGCTTGCGAGTTAGTAATACTGAGAGCAAGAGTTATCCTACTTGTTTGTTGTCTACTGTTTGCTGTTCCCTGCGTCATGTAAAATTTCCTTTCAGTGATCTTCCAGGTGTGGATCGCTTACTCCATGGTGGTTCTCACATCGGAACACGGGCACGCTACTGTGTGAATTGCACTTAACGAGCAGAAATTCCCACATCCAGACTGGAATCGTTTCAGACAGGCAGCATTTTTCCCAGGGGAGGAAGGAGGAAGGGAATGAAGAAACAAGTAGGTGTGTATATGTGTGTGTGGAGGGGGGATGGGGGGGGGGGGGGTGCATGACAGTCGTCAGTCAGTTCAAAGCTTCATATAGACGTAACATTCATCATCAACAATGTGACCGTGGGAATTATGATCCATTGTACAGTATTGAAATAAGGTCTTTTTGTATTATATTATGTCTTACTTGTATACAAGACAAGATATCGATACAGAACGTAATGCATTGTCAAAAAAAAAGTTGGTTACAGCAAGTCAACAAATATACAATGTACATGATTGGTTTAAAGTAACATTCAGAGTGAACATTGGAACACTGACAATGCACCGACGTACACTGGTGCGCTTATGAGGAAACCAGCGCATTAAGGTACAGTGAATGGATTGTGTATAAATAGAGCGCAGGTTGTACTGTCGTGTGATATTGTATAATGCAGGGACTCTGCACTCGTCTTTTTTTTTCTTTTTTTCTTTTTTTTTTTTTTAGCTT
>JADBJO010009580.1:10000-22500 GCA_016801955.1 Conus betulinus | reverse complement strand
GATGTTCAAGGCTGAAAGTGATTCTACAAACCCCATGAAATATGACGCTCTAGTCATCCACACAGCAATACATGACCTGAAAAAGAAGTCCCCTGAAGACTGCTGTAGAGACTTTGTTGAGAACATTAAAGCAATTGTTAAGAGTCATCCTGATCTCAAAGTAGTGGTCAGCAAAGTGTGCCCTGCCAGAAACAAAGATCTGTGTTCAATAAACTCTGGAACATACTACACAGGGGGTTCGTAAAAAAAAAAGAAGACCCGAAGCCATCAGCGGTCGTTAATAACTCTCTGTATTTTCTATACTTCAACATGGGAGAGCTAGAAAAAGACTGGTCACTATACGTGGATGCAAATACATCCAAAAATAAATAACGTGATCTTCAACATTCTCCTCACCTTGGAGTCTCTGTAAAGCCAGTTCTGTAGAGACTCCAACAATAATAATCATAACAATAACTGACCTTTTCTTTGAAAACACAATTCACAGTCCCAACTGCGAAGGAGAGTTGAAGATCGCTCATACACCTCTTCCGCCAAGACACACACATTCATAAACACACACACACACGCACACGCACGCACGCACACACACACACACACACACACACACACACTCACACACATACACACACACGCACGCACGCACGCACGCACGCACGCACGCACACACACACACACGCGCGCGCGCACGCACGCACGCACGCACATATTGATGAAAATGTATCAATTCAAAGTTATTTTTCAGCATATTAGTTCAAAGTTATATTAGTGCACATGTACCAAACAATTAAATTCATATTAAATTTGATATTCTGCTCAACATGGGGGAAGGGGTAGGAAATGGGAGGGATGGAGAAGGGAACAGGGAAGGGGGGAATGAAAACCAACTGTCAAATGTGTGTATGAAAGTTTATAGATTCAGTTTCACTGGTCTTTTGACCTGACGTCCACATCTTGTCACAGAGTCATTGTTTTCAAACTGGCGAGTCAGAACACAAGATTTCTTCACTGTTGATGTCTCTGTGTGCTTTGACTGGTAACCTCTGCATCAGGTTCAGGACAAACAATGTGATGGCACATGAACAGGGTGGTTGAGCATCTGGTGACTGTGCAGAAACTTGTGGAGAGTCATTGAAGGCATCAATCACTTCAAGATCATGAACATGGTGAATAGATCTTTTCAGGATTTCACTGGCAGTTTTCACCTCAACAGAACGAATCAACCCATCCTGACCAGGACACACAGCTTGCACAATCCCCAAAGGCCACTCTAACTTGCTGCAACGTTCATCTTGTACCAAAACAACCGAACCCTCGGACACCCTTTTTGTTGACTGGACTGCCTTTGCAAGGTGAGAGGTTGCGTAGATATTCATTAACCCAGCACAACCAAAATTTGTCCAATAGCTGTCTACGCAGCTCCTGTCTCTGAACTAAATCTTGAGACCGTACAGCAAGATTTTCTAAAGTGAGAACAGGTATCAACCCAGAAGACCTTTTGTCCAGGAGGAAATGAGAAGGAGTCAAAGCAAACCCGGAGTCCACTTCATCACCAACAAATGTCGAAGGACGGGAATTGACACAAGCTTCAACCTCATGAAGAATGGTTTCCAGTTCGACTCGTGTGAGTGATCTTTTGCCAATTGATCTCTTCAAAGCTGACTTTATAGCTCTGGCTAGCTGCTCCCACCAACCTCCCCACCATGGAGCACGTGGTAGAATGAACTTCCAGTCAGGAGCGTCTGCACCAAGAACTTTCACCAAATGATCCTTTGCAGCCACAAATCCTTTTGCATTATCTGACATCAAGACTGAAGGCATGCCACGACGAGCAAAAAATCTCCTCAAGGCAAAGACAGTAGCCTCACTAGACATGGACTCCGCCAGTTCCAGATGTACTGTTCTGATCACCGCACAGGTAACAAGAAGAACATAGAATTTCTTTCCAGTGAAATCACAACAATACAAAGGTCCACAATGATGATCTAGTCCTGTACCAGAAAAAGGTGGTGCTTGTTTCACTCTCAACTCTGGTAAAGGAGCCCAGGTCTGAGTACCAGGAGTGGCGTCTTGACGCGCGCATGACATACACTCTCGTTTCACACCTTTGCAGATACGCCTAGCACCTAGAATCCAATATTAATTCCTAAGCCCAACCAACATGCTGTTCATACCCGCATGCTTCAAGAATGTGTGAACCTGACGAGCTAACAGTACACTGAAATGACCTTTGGGTAAGATGACAGGGTGTTGGGCTTCATAGGGTAAAACGTGAAAACTGAAGTCCCTTCAACACGAAGCAGACCATCTTTTCCAATGAACGGAGACAATTTCAGAATAGAAGACCCACGTAGTACTGTTTGTTCACTTTGCAGCGCTTCCAGTTCCTTTGAAAAGGCACAGTTCTGCACATACTTTAACAGTCTGAGTTTGGCATCACAGAGTTCAGTAAAGGACAAATCACCATGCTGACACTGCTGTTTTGAGACTTTCATGTTGGACATGAAACGCAGCATCCAACCGATCACCAGCAACGCTCTTATCAACGCTCGACCTTTCAATGTCAAAGGATTTCTTTCACCTCAAGATCTGTCTGTGGTGCCCTAGACACAGCAAGCTGTCCTTCCTCCTAAGCCAAAGTGATCAGCATGTGTTGACTAACACAAGACCTTTTAGCTTCAGAACAACAACATCAGAAACATTTTGCTGAACTTCCTCAGACTTCCCACCGTTCACGTCTTCCCTGCCACAAGCAGCTTTGTTTGACAGAAAGTCAGGACCCTGAAGCCAGAACTTTGACTTCAACACAGCTCCTCCCTCCGCTGAGATTCCACGAGTAAGTAAGTCTGCAGGATTATCTTTGCCCGAACAATGATTCCACAGTGCAGGACTAACAAGAGACTGAATCTCAGCAACTCTGTTTGCAACAAAAGGTTTCCACCTATATGGGTCACTCTGAATCCAAGCCAGAGTCATGGCTGAGTCTGTCCAACAGTGACAAACCACATCATCATCTAACTTCAAAATCTGCCGCACATAGACCACCAAACAAGTACAGCGTAAGGCTCCCAACAATTCCAGGCGTGGCAAACTCAGTCTTTTAAGGGGAGCTACTTTAGCTCGCGCAATCACCAGAGACGACTTCCAGGTTCCATCCTGCATCTTCACATGTAAGTAGACACAAGCACCATAAGGACTGGGAAGCGTCACCAAAAGCTTGCAACTGAAACACAGATATGTCAGTCCATGGAGCTCCTGTGTAATTCCGAGGAATTTTCCACCTTTTCAGATGCTCAAGACTTTTGACCCATACTGTGAATTTTCCTTGTATGCTCACAGGCACAATCTGATCCCAAGGTATCCCCAGCCTCCTTCTCTTGAAACATACATTTTGCTGTTATGATGAAAGGTGTGAGAAATCGAAGATTTTGAGATTAGGCTCAGGACTACCCTTTTCGTGACACACAGATCACTAGAAACTACAATTCCATCAAAGGAGAAACAGTCCTGAGAAACTAAACCATCGCATACCCAGCACTTTGAAAGATTCTGTTCCCACAAACTTACCTTGAAGTTCTCTGCAAAGTACATCATCTATCTGTTCACTGTTGGAACCCCATTTTGACAGAGACATGCCAGCTTGACTCATAATCTCATTAGCCTCTCTAAGCATGTCACATGCTTCTGAATGATCATCACACCCAGATAACCAATCATCCATATAAAGATTTTCAGAAAGCTCCTCAGTCACACGAGAAGGGGGGAACTGACCCAAATGGTATTTGATGGTCGCATTGAGCAAGAAGGGACTGCTTTTGTTACCAAAGGGTACACGAGTGAATCTCATCTTTTTAATAACACCTCGATCATTCCAGAAAAATCGATGCACATGCCGACCCTCATGATTCAACTGGATTTGAAGAAATGCTTTTGTTACATCAGCAGACAGAGCCACCTTCCATTGCCTGAATCATACTAAAAATCCAGGTAAATCAGGTATCAGACTAGGACCTGTCTCCAAACAATCATTCAATGAAACTCCATTGAACCCTTTGGCTGAAGCATCAAACACCGGACGAATCTTTGTTGCCAGACTAGACTCCTTGACCACTGGACGATGTGGCAAATAAAATACTGGGTAAGAGCAAACCATCTTATCTTGAGGAACCTCTTCAATCATGTTTTCTTTCAACATATCACAGAAAACCTCATGATATCTAGATTCCAATTCAGGAACCTTGCTGAGTTTACGACTCAAGAGATCCAAACGAGACCGAGCTGGCTTTTAGTTGTCAAGAAGTGTGGGTCTCATATCCTCAGCCTTCCATGGAAGAGACACCACATATCTGTCTTCAGAGAACTTAACCTTTTTGTTGAAATCATCCAACACCGGATCAACTACTGGAGACTGTTTGTCACATATGCCAACTGATTCCAAGTCCCAAAAATTATTCAAACTGGACTCTGAAATCTCCATGCAAAACAATAGAAATACTAACTTTGTCGGAGACATCTTTGGTTCAAAGCAGAGGACCAGACAAAATCAAACCAAACACTGACCACTGAGCAACTAGACCCTCAAACAAGAACACCATCTCAGGTGTTGTCAGCTTCCAGTAGGCATCAAGACCCACAGGAATATCCACCTTTACTTCACCATCCTCATGAACATCAACAAATTCAATGTTTTTGCCAAACGATGTCAGTACATTTTGAGGGATAGCCTTCACAGACACATTTCCTTCAGACCTCTGTAAATTTACCATGTACACATTCCTCTCTTCAGCATTGCTGATTGATCCTTGCCAAAGGCAGCATAAGCTAGACTTTGAAACCCAACCCACTCAGGCTGAATTCTGTTCACTAGATCACTTGAAATGTAAGTTCTATCAGACCCAGTGTCAAACAAGATGACAGCTTCAGTGATACCACACTTTCCATGCACTGAAACACGGGCAGTTTGTAGCAAACATGGGGGCGGAAGCCTTTTCAGAGATACTGCTTACATTGACAGATTTGCATTAACATTTGACACCACTGTGTTAGATGTGAGTGTGATTGTACTAGACTGTACTGCATTGACATCAGTGTTGACACTAGAGGGGAAATGTTGTCTTGGAACAAACAGCAGAGCATGATGTTTTCCCTTGCATTTAGTACTTTTTGCACAGCATTTTTTTTGTAATTATGTCCTTTTGCTGTGGACAGACAACGAAAGCATGCACCTACACGCCGTAAAACATCTTTTCGGTCCCCTGCTGGTGCCTTGGTAATGCCATAACAACGTTCAGTATGTGGCCATGACGCTGACATAATTCACAGGTTAGACGAGAAGCCCCAGCTGTGTACAAAGATGCTGCAGTAGCCACAGAAACAAACTTGTCGAACACTGAACTGCCCACACCATTTCTCAGACAGGTTTGAGAACGCTCACTACGTTCTATTTCCCGGTGCAGGAATCTAACAGAAACTGTAAGTCGCTCTCATGCTGAGCACCATCTCTTGCCCACTCCCATGCGCAGCTCAGAAGGAAGACAAGACCGAATGAGTGGCGTCAAAACAACTCCATACTGCTGTCCTGAAATACGCAATGACTCAAGACTGCGAATATGTGCCTGTAAATCATCAAATATTTTCCACAAACTGAAACTGAAGGTTGACGAGGTACATTTATAGCAAGCAACGCCTCAATGTGTGCAAAGATAATACGTTCAGGACGGCTAAACCTTTTTCTCAAAATATCACAAGCAGCTCTGTAGTTGGCAGCAGTCAAAGACAACCCTTGTACAGCTGCTTTGGCTTCCCTTTTGAGGAGCGACAAAAGACATTAAAATTTTGTTATGTTAGGTAATTCACTGGCATCCACAACTGGCTGAAACTGCTCCCAAAAAGAGGTCCAAGTAGTGACATCTCCTGTGAAAATAGGGTAATTCAGTTTGGGCAACTTTGCCTCCACATTAGCAGTAGATGCAACACCAGAACCAGAACCTTTTGATGAATGGGACCCATCACCACAATCACCAGCAAATTTACTGTTACATACTGCAAGTAACTTTGCAGCTTTGATACGAGGCCCTCTTGCATTTTCACGATAATCAGCTGCTTCTGCAATGTCACAGTTGAGTTCCGAAAGTTCGATTTCCAGCTCGACCGCTGACTGAGCTTCATCTAAAATGCGAAGCCTGCTGTCAAATTCGTCAACAGCATCAGCAATTTCAACAGTGGTAACTTCAATATTCTCACAAAATTCGGCCAGTCTTTTGCTACAACGATTGACCCAACCACGGGCCGCCACACGTGCTCGGACAGCAGACTTCAACGGATCAGACATGTTCGTATCAACAACGACGATCGAAACAATGAATGAAAAAAAAAAAAATAATAAAATGTTTCCTGGACCATTAGCCGCGTACACAAAACAGCAGCATTTAACAGACACCTTCTCCCGGGTTTCTGCACCAAAATATGTTCAATAAACTCTGCAACATACTACAAACCATACAGGGGGGTCGTAAAAAAAGACCCAAAGCCATCAACGGTCGTTAATAACTCTCTTTATTTACTGTACTTCAACATGGGAGAGCTAGAAAAAGACTGGTCACTATACATGGATGCAAAAACATCCAAAACAAATAAAGTGATCTTCAACAATCTGAACATCAAAGCAGAACCGTTTAATGCTGCTCAGTCATGCAACAGTTAGCTGATTTCAACAACATCAGTTTCGTGGGTCATTTTAATCTACCAACCAGCCCGCGACATCTTCAGGGTGGTCTTCATCCCACCTTCCTCGGAACCAGTAAGATGGCAGCTAACATCGGGCGCCACGTGAGAGACCTGTTCTGGAGGAAGCCCAGGAAAGCAACCAGGTTCCAGCACCACCCACCCAGACCCTTCCCCATGTACTACGACGACCTGTTGTTCACTGGCAATTCATGGATGAACAGATTTGCTGTGCTGAGTGATTGTTGATCCATTTTCTGGGATTTCTTTCGAGAGAGGGTGGAATAATTTTTGCAAATTCCAGCACCTTTTTGACTGTTAGTTTTTTTTGACAAGGTGCCATCTTGTGATCTCATCATTTTGTAATTAACTTCATTATCATAAGAACATTAATCCCCTAAATTAATTCTTTATTACTGCGAATACCATTATACTGGTTGTTAATTAACACACTTTGTTATCTTTGTTATTGGCTATTTTAATATTATAAAACGTTGCAGTTTATTTGGGCTTTTTCTGTTTAGGACAATACATTTTTCATTCCTCAGAGAGCATGACAAAACATTCGAATTTGAAAATATTGCAATGGAACTGCAGATCAAGATCAACAAATATTCACGAACTGATTCAACATCTCGCAGATCATTCGTATCAAGTGTTGATATTACAATCTTTAAATACAACTGAACGCAAAATTCCAAAATTACAAAACTTTTATTACCCTCCAGTACTCCAAACTAACAACGAAACAAGGAGGGTTAGTACTGCACTGTATATTCAAGAAAAGGTTGGAGATTTTGAAATAGAGTCACCCTTTTCAAAGAATGTTAAAAACATTAATGCATGCAGCAAAACTGAAACCGAACAAATTACTTACATTAACATTGTTTCCATTTATTTGCCGAAAGGTCCTGACAATGAAAACAGAATGGCTTCGCGCTATACCGGACCAGCATGAAAAAAAATGGTAATATCAGGTGATTTTAACTCACATGCCCCGTTTTGGGGATAATGAATGCAAAATAGTAACACACAATCGTTTCGTTGGAAATATAGTAGACTCTCCATTGAGTCTGTTAATCGATGGCAGTGTAACAAGAATTGGAAATGTAGTAGACTCTCCATTGAGTCTGTAATCGATGGCAGTGTAACAAGAATACCTGATATTTCACAACATCGAGCAATAGCAATTGATTTAACACTTATATCTCCTGCCATAGCTCCAAGCTGTGTGTGGTCTACCTTCAAAAATTCTCTTGGTAGTGATCATTTGCCAATAATTATTACCATTAAGGGTAAACTATCCCTTCAAAACTGCGCTAAAGATAAGATCCAAAAATATGATTATAATAAAGCTGTTTGGGATAAATTTGATAACATACTCTCTATTTACAATTGCGAAGAGATACTGTCTGATAACATTAACACAAGCTACGCGAATTTTGTTCATATTGTTTTTTATGCAGCTGAATTCTCAATACCAAGGTGCAGTTCTGATGCATCAAACAAATATGCAGGGAATGTATGGCGGAATGCTACTTATGAAGAAGCAAGAGAAAAAAAAGATGCACGCCTATAAAACATATTTTAAAGATAAGAAATATCCTGACTAAAATGCTGTAAAGAACAGAGCAAAAAATCATAGTAACAGAGTAATCAAAAACGTCAAGGGGCAGTATTGGTCAAATTTCAGTGAAAATGAAATACATTACACAAAGATCTTCAGAAAATATGGAAAAAATTGAAAGACATGAAAAATAGAATCAGTCTTCCTGAATATTCCATAACGTTAGAAATAATGAGTTTCCTTCAAAATTTGAAAAGGCTGAAGCATTTGCAAATATTTTTTGCAAAACATAGCAACAGGGAGGACCTGACAGAAAAGCAAAATATATACAGAGAGAAAATGGAGGATAAGGCAACGCATGAAAAAAGTCCCAATAATAGTCACTATACAAACGCGCTCCCCTTACATTTCAAGAATAAAGGATGCAATTTTCTCTACTGGTCCGAAAAGAAAATCAGCGGGATCAGATTCGATTTCCAATGAAATGATAAAGCATTTGCCTTTTTTTTTTTTCAGAAATGTTGATCTGAAGGGCTTCAACTATCTTTGTTGAAAACATCAATTGCAACCCTTTTCCCTAAAGAGGGCAAGTCAAAATCAGACAAAAATAACTACAGGCCAATTGCTCTCACTTCACATGTGGGAGCACTTATGGAAAGAATTATTCTAAAAAGATTTGAACATCATTGTGAAAAAAAAATGGTATAATACCAATACAACAGGCGGGCTTTAGAAAGGGTAGATCTACAGTTGACCATCTTGTAAAAATTACAACACAGGTTAAACATCATCAGTTTGCACGTAGAAAAAAATGTACTTGCCACGTTTTTTTTTGTTTTTTTTTTTTTGACATTAGAAAGGCATATGACCAAGTCTGGCATTCAAAACATCTTAACAAATGAAGTTAATTGGTCTGTCTGGGTGTATGTGCAATTATTAAAAAAAAAACTTTTTAAACTGATAGAACAATACAGACGAAGGTAGGAAATGTATATTCTAATGAAAGACATATCCAGATGAGAATCCCGCAAGAAGCTGTGACAGCTCCTATCCTGTTTAATATTTTGATCCATGATCTTCCTAAATCATTATCAATATTGAACTAGTACAATATGCGGATGATATCTGCATATGGATGAAAGTTACTTTAAAACTTCACACACCAGTTAGATCAATCAATTATATTTAAAAGATATATCAAAATGAACTAGATAAAATTAGTTAGTACATGACTGAAAATGGATTGGCCCTTTCAGCTGAAAAATCGCATATGGTTCTGTTCAATACTGGTTATGATCCTAATCCCCTGCCTTCATTTCAAATAGATGGATTGTGCCTTGAATATAAAAAAGTTGTAAAAATTTTTAGGAGTACATTTAACTTCTAAATTGAACTGGATTTATCACATACAAACTATTCTAACAAACGCTAAGAAAACTTTAAATTTCTTGAAAATGGTGAGTGTGAACAATCCTGGGGTAAAGACAGTAAAGTATTAACACATTTAGCTACTACGCTTGTACGATTAAAACTATCCTATTTCCAAGAGACATTTTTTTTTCAGCCCCAAAATATTAAATCAAAAAGTGCAGATTATCGATAGTAAAGTTTATAAGACAGCTCTTGGTGTCCCGGTTCATACATCAACTTTAAGAACTTATATGGAGATCGGAATATTGCCTTTTGAAGAAAATATGAAACTTGCATCTGCAAAATATATTTTAGAAGTCATGCATTGCAAAATCTTAATACCAGTGAAACTGAATTAAAATCAGAAATGAATTTTCCTAAACGGGCACAAAAATTAATTCTCTAAAATCGATAGCCTCATACACATCTGACTTATTTACAAAAGCAGGCACTGCACCTCAAAACGTAGCTCCTCGGGTGTCTTAGCACTATCCCGGAATGGGAACGTAGTAGAGCAAATTATGACATAGACTATACACGTTTAAGAAAAAAGTGATGGACCCTTGCTGCAAATGTATGTTAAGTCACATATAAATGAAACTTATATAAATCACCTTAAAATCTATACAGATGGTTCCGTACTAGACAATTATTTGTCTGATTCAGCATTCATAATTCCATCCTTAAAAATAGAGAGAGGTTACCATCTTGGTAAGAATGTTCCCATATTTACTGCAGAACTTGTTGACATTATTATGGCATTAAACGTTCTTCTTGATTTTCGATTTCCTGTATTTCAAATACTACATTGTGTTGATTCAAAATCAGTCCTACAAGCTCTAAAATTTTCGAATACAAGCGTGAAAGCAGAACTTATATCAGAAGTGTACCACTTAATTCATTTTTTTGCATTTACGTGGTTCTTATGTCGATTTTTGTTGGGTTCCATCTCACTGTGGATTATCTGCGAATGAAAGGGTAGACCAATTGGCCGAAAACGCTGCCATCACTGAAACTGATTTAACAAAGATATGCATTCCTTTTATCCTAAGATGAGAGTTATAGTCTTTTAAAAGACGCAGCCTGGAACTCTATTTTAAATAAGGGAAAACGCACCAAAAACAAAAAGGAATATTATTTAACAAGATATCAGACAATAAAACAGGTATCAAGAATCTCTACCAAGAGAGGATTTTAAAAAATTTGATTTTCAGATTGAGGCTTGATGCCTTTAGAACCAAATTCTGTAAACATGTGACTTGTACTTGTTGCCAGCAAATCACACTCCGTTCCATCTTTTTTCTTTGTGTATGTGTGTGTGTGTGTGTGTGTGTGTGCGCGCGCGTGTGTGTGTGTGTGTGTGTGTGTGTGTGTGTGTGTGTGTGTGTGTGCGATAGAATGAAACCCTATTTACCTGCTTGGTTGTTGAACACTGAAACGTCGATGTCAGTCTTTGAAGACGTCATCTCTAACGAATCAAACATTTTTGAAGTTGTTCAAGGACTGATGAAGAGCCCAACTGGACATTTACTTTAACGTCTATGCTATTTTCCCCATCTTGGTGTTAGTTTCTTATTTAGTGTTTCTTTTAAAGTTTCGGATTCAGTTATATGGTGTTTTCTTTTTCTTTTTTTTTTTTCCTTTTTTTTATCTAGGCCTAATTGCATTATACATAACTACTACGCGCGCGCCCAAAATCAACACCAACCGTTCGCATGCATACACCCCAAAACACCACATGCACACAAACATAACACTTACATACTGTCTAAGGTCACTGTTATGTGGATAAACGTTAAATTAAAGAGCGAACGATCACACACACACACACACACACACACACACACACACACTCTCTCTCTCTCTCTCTCTCTCTCTCTCTCTCTCTCTTTTGTGTGTGCATACTTGCATCCATGCGCGCGCGCGCGCGCGCGCGCGCGCGTGTGTGTGTGTGTGTGTGTGTGTGTGTGTGTGTGTGTGTTTTATGAATGTGTGTGCCTGGAGGGAGGAGGTGTATGAACGAGCAACACTTTTGTGTCTCAACACAACTTAACACTGAAATTAATTCTCTGTCTTTAAAATTAGAAAAAAAAATACATAACGCTCACCGCTCACGAAGAACTTCTTGCAGCAGAAACGTAATGCAGGCGGAGCGCTGCAAAACTTAAAAAAAGAAACTATTGCCCCAACATTGTAAACTACACTGGTTGGTTTAGAAGCACTGAGCTCTGCCGTCCAAAAGCTGTACCAGGATCCCGAAAGGAACCAACCAGCCAACCAACCAGCCAACCAGCCAACCAGCCACCAACCAAACCCAGCCAACCAAACTGAAAACGTCATGCCAGCCTATTTAGTCAACAATTCTGCACTGGGGTCAACATTTTTAAAAGATGGAAGGACGGGTTAGAAATCGCACCGTGCATTCGCTAGACACAAGACTCAAAGTATAGTCAATGGAATGTTTTCCTTACAGTCCATCTTTTTACACTCAGGACATAAGACGGCATCGTACATGCGCATGCTTACTCACAGGGCATCGCCATGCACTCCGAATTTTGAAAACAGTCATCAATGCACATGTTGACTCCCACTGCATAGCATTGCACATTTCGTCAATGAACAGATTCACTCATTCTTTGTAGCATTGCACAGCATTGCCACTGTACCTGTGTACTCACACTGCATAACATTATACAGTATCCCCAACGCACATGCTTACTCGAAGTGCTTGAGAATACTCCTCAAGGCACTGAACATGGTCGTCAATGCACGCATTCACTCGCTGTGCATGACACTGTAC
>JADBJO010009580.1:0-5000 GCA_016801955.1 Conus betulinus | reverse complement strand
ACTTTATGATGAAACAGTGAGAACCTGTCTATGGTATTAGCACAGGGTATTAGCAGCAGGGTGGATGTATAATAACCATATACATTCAGTGTAACTTAGACAGAACCCCTGTATGCCAACTTAAGCTTGCTGCACAGAGTGCAAGCGAGTAAAGTAGGAGTGAGGAGGGGCCCCTCATTGTGGTAGTCCAATGAGAACTGAAACACAGCCTATGGAAGTGTCACGCCATTTCTTATCTATGTGTAAGTAATAAAAGTTGATGTGTGAAAGTGCACTTAACTTGTGTCAGTTCCCTGTTGTTCAATCGAATGTTGAATGTTTGAACTTCTCTCTTCAATTCTGTATCTCGGAGCTATAAGTACTTTTAATTAAGAGTACAAGCCTAAGGAAAATTATCTCAGAGCCATTCTTCTGTATTTTATCAATACCCGGAACAAATAAAAATTTCTTTGATGACTAGTACTGATTAACCAATAAAGGAGGTGGAGAAGGAAGAAGAGGACATGGAGTGATCGTGATTAACCAGTAAAGGAGGTGGAGAAGACAAAGACGTGGAGTGATAGTGTTTTTAACCAATAAGGAGGAGGAGAAGAAAGAAGAAGAAGACGTGGAGTGGAGCGGAGGGAAGAGGAGGAGGAAGTTGAGGGGGGAAGTGGACATGGAGTAGGAGGGAGAAGAGGAGGAGGGGGAAGGCAAAGATGAAATGGAAGAAGTGGAGAAAAAGGAAGTGGAGGTGGAAAAAGAAGACGTGAGAGGATGTAGTGAAGGTAGACGAAAGGGAGATGACAGTATGGACTGCCGCCTCTGTGCAAAATGCTACCTATTTTGTTGCATTGATTACTGAGGGATAGGCATATATGTTCGTGTCCATGCTTGTCCTTAGTGAGTATCATATCAGTACACCTGGGCAGTGTGTCCTGAGAAGTAGTCAGTACACCTGGGCAGTGTGTCCGGAGAAGTAGGTTCGAAGAGGTACACGGCAGAATGAACTAACAGAGCCTTTTCTTATCATTCTCGTCTTTTGCCGATAACGGAGGAAATGTTCAAGCATGCACAGTCTCTTCTCTTCCAAGCCATCAGGGTCCAGATATCGATACCTTATCTCCAGGTTGACTCTGGAGGAAAGGCCAAGTGATAGTGAGGAAAAACGCACTGACCACGGGAAATGATCCGTTGACAGCGGGAAAGACTGCAGTCCAGGATCCTCTTTAAAGGCATGTAACACCGTGTGGTGAAAGCCAGGCTGTGTCTGGAGTTGTACTGTTTTCGCCTGTCAACGAAACGGCGACGAGTGGGGCTGCAGGATGCCCACAGCAGTACGCTTGGTGGTGGCGCCTTTTGCTTGTGGTCTCTGTAGTTGCACAGCCTGATACACCCACAGGCCCGCTTCCATGTAGGTTCTGCTGTGTCGCATCTGGTGGTCACACAATGGCATTTGCCAGGGAGCAGTTATGTCCCTTGACGTCCTTATGGAATGCGTATGCGTGCCACACCATATGTGAACATAGGGCAGTTTTCCATGGGTAGTGCAGGATTGCTCTGGGTCGGTTGCTTTGGCAGTTGAGGACAGTACTTTGCTGGGCCCCACTGACTCCTTTCTGCTTTTTTTTTTTTTGTTTTTGTTTGTTTGTTTGTTTTTTAAGCCTTGCTTTGTTTCAATACGGAGCTGAAAGAAATGATTGATGCGTTTTCTTGATGCTGGATGTCATTCTTTTGTAGAGATGAATAGTTTGAACCCCTCTGACCAGAAATGTAAAGCAGAACAGCACTGTTATCGAAACGAAATGTTTCATGGCATTCCTGTTCTGTTTGTCCAGCCTGCGAGATTACTAAGAGTATGGCAGTGTCCTACATTTTGTGCAGCAAGGTAACAATGGCTCATTCTGCTGAAGGAGAGAAGAAGAAGAAGAAGAAGAAGAAGAAGAAGAAGAAGAAGAAGAAAAAGATGAAGAAGAAGAATAATATGATGATGATGATGTTGATGATGATGATGATGATGATGATGATGATGAGCAGCAGCAGCAGCAGCAGCATCGTCGTCATCGTCGTTTTAATAATGTTCTAGTCACATGCAACATTTGCTAAAAAGAAGGTCCCAAGCATACATTTACTGGGGTTATTCATTTCTTTTCAATCTTAGTGTAGAGAATGCCGTTGGGGAAAAAAAAAACTATGTCCAACGATTCTGTGCCTTTATGTAACTATGGCTGATCTGGATATCTAATGTTGCCTCTTGCTACAGATTCTGTGTCTCTAGGCAACTATGGCTCACTTTGATAATCTAATGTTGCCTCTTGCTACAGATTCCCTCTCTCTAGACAATTATGGCTTGCTTTGATAATATTATGTTGCCACATGCTACAGTGTGCACCTTCTGTTGGTGACCGTTTAGAAGATGAATTTTTTGTTCCAGAGATACCTTCCTTTTTACCTCCATTGATTGATGAATCTTGATTACTTCGTATAAAATCTTTGCAACGTGAATGCCCCAGAAGCTATAAAATCATAACATATACACCACGGAAGTAAAAAAAAAAAAAAAAAACATGTTTTGTTCATTACAACTAAATTGGATTAGGGAGGTCATGTTTTTCTAACCTGATATTTTGCATAATTGATTCCGGCGCCATGTGAGAATCTTTGCTTCTGAAACCTATTTATATCGCGCAAAATATGAGAAAAACCTGTAGAATTCAAACGCCTACTTTAAAAGTAAAAACTTTCAGTTCTCATTTCGTATGTCGCATGCTTGGGATATTGCCTGTACAAGCTTGCGATTGTAAGAAATGAGAGATGATTCTGTCTTCGCTTGAACAGTCACTTTCTTCATACTACTATTTGTCTTGATAAGGGATTTGGCTAAATCATCATTCTTCAAAATTTAGACTTTTTTTTCACATTCTGAATCCTGTCACTGGTTCTATTTCTATGATGAATACAATTAAATCTCTAAAAATAAAAATTAAAAAAAATATATCATCATTCGGTCACCTGCACTGGCAGATATTTTCTAATTGAAATTTGGATCTAAGGCGCAGTCAGCAGCTGGGAGAGGAAGGGAGCAAGTTGTGTTTTGTACTAGTTTTCAGAGGCAGAGTTGTCTGCTCTAACACAGTTTAGGAGGATCATTTTTTGTGTATGAATTGTGTAAAACGCCTGCTATGTCTTATTCATTCATTACACACAAAATATTTGATTTTTTTTTTTCTTTTCTATCTATTACCACAATGGGGAAAATACGGTAGCAACTCCTTAAGAGTGTGTCCATTCTGTAATTCAGATTGCCAGTAATTTGATGTAATGACAAAACTGTCAAAAGTGACGGACGTATTTCAACTTCTAGAATTTTGAAGTTTTCATCAGTACTAGATATGGTCAAACACCTTCGACAGACGACGAGACGGCCAGCATGCAACCTGCACACACACACACACACACACACACACACACACACACACACATATATATATATATATATATATATATATATATCTTGAGTGGGGTGATGGGGAATAAATGAATGCTTCTCAAAATGAACCTTCAGCAAGCTTATAGTCTCCAAAGCGGGAGACCATCTCCAATGGGGAGAAAGCTCACTAACATATAACTCCTGGTCAGATACCGGTATTTCGAAACCTGATTGTTTCATCTCAGTGACCGCGGAAAGTGGTAATTTGACTCCTCTGCCTTTTCGTTTTTAAAGAAGAATGCTATACCAGAAAAAGGCTGGTGTGCAATACCATAGTATGTTTGTTGAGTTTTCAAAAAAAACAACTAAAGGTGCCACCTAAGAAGCAAAGGCAGAATCATCTACCACTGCAGATATGAAGGCTTATCACCCCCTATTCTATATCTGAGACATAAGAGCAAGCTTTGTTTATAATTCAATATTTCTTGCAGTCATTGCAACACCTAGCTGCTCTGTAAGTTGCTGGAATGGTGCTCGGTACTTATCCTTGGAATTTATTGTTTCATTGTAATTTAGTCCCTTGCGGATTCATTCCAAGAACTGGCCCTCAGCACTTGTGTCTTAAGAGGTTATCTTTTTTATTTTCTACTTTTCACAAGAAAATGTAGCTTGTTTTGATCTTTCATGATTTTCTTTTGCTTCTTAGGTGGCACCTTTAGTTAGTTTTTTGAAAACTCAACAAACATACTATGGTATTGCACACCAGCCTTTTTCTGGTATAGCATTCTTCTTAAAACCGAAAAGGCAGAGGAGTCAAATTACCACTTTCCGCGGTCACTGAGGATGAAACAATCAGGTTTCGAAATACCGGTATCTGACCAGGAGTTATATGTTAGTGAGCTTTCTCCCCCCATGGAGATGGTCTCCCGCTTTGGAGACTATAAGCTAATCTGAGACTAAGAGCAAGCTTTTGTTTACAGAATCATCTACCACTGCAGATATGAAGGCTTATCAACCCCCATATTTCTACAATCTGAGACATAAGAGCAAGCTTTGTTTATAATTCAATATTTCTTGCAGTCATTGCAAAACCTAGCTGCTCTGTAAGTTTCTGGAATGGTGCTCGGTACTTATCCTTGGAATTTATTGTTTTATTGTATTTTAGTCCCTTGCGGATTCATTCCAAGAACTGGCCCTCAGCACTTGTGTCTTAAGAGGTTATCTTTTTATATTTTCTACTTTTCACAAGAAAATGTAGCTTGTTTTGCTCTTTCATGATTTCTTTTGCTTCTTAGGTGGCACCTTTGTTTTTTTTTTTTTGAAACTCAACAAACATACTATGGTATTGCACACCAGCCTTTTTCTGGTATAGCATTCTTCTTAAAACCGAAAAGGCAGAGGAGTCAAATTACCACTTTCCGCGGTCACTGAGCCTCCCCATTGGAGATGGTCTCCTGCTTTGGAGACTATAAGCTTGCTGAAGGTTCATTTTGAGAAGCATTTATTATTCCCCATTTACCCACTCGAGCACATACTGTCAGTTAGGCAGAATCATCTACCACTGCAGATATGAAGGCTTATCAACCCCCCT
>JADBJO010009579.1:72500-82076 GCA_016801955.1 Conus betulinus | reverse complement strand
CGTGCGCGCGTGCTTACGCATCGAAAACGGGCATCATGGTGCTAGAAAATCCGAGAATTCAACCAGCTAAGACTGTTCTCAGGGGCAACACTGGGCTTTACAGTTCACCCAGTGACAAGACGAACAACTGAACGCCACCACCATTCTCTAGAAAGTTTTCTAAACCACGTGTGTATTTCAGTCTAAACCTAACCCCGGCTGTGGAAACAACACAATGCAAAGAAAAACAGTGATCAGTTTTTACTAGGGCTATCCTCCGGGAGAGAAAAAACCCCACATTACAGTGCACTAAAACCAGAGTTTTGCTATGGGTATTACAGCACGATAGAAAAAACAAACTGGGTATGTGCGGGTGGTATGGGAAAGGAAGGATATCTCTCCTCCTCTGCAGGCTTCAGAAGCAAGAGTAACAGGAGGATAAATGACCTGTCTGGGTCACCGAGGAATCAGTTTGAAGCTGGACCCTGAACCACGGCACAAGAGGAGAAAGATGAGAAGGTGGAGGGGCTGGTCCGAAGCGACACACCATTGGACAAGGGAGAAAGGAGAGAGACAGACAGACAAGAAGGGAAGGAAGAACAACAGGGCTGGGAATGAGAACAGATATGGCTTGAAAAAAAAAAAAAAAGAAAGGGGGGGGAGGGGGAGAGCACGGAAGAAAAAAATAATGAGGGAAACAGTGAGAGCGTGAGAATTTAGGTCTCATCAGGATCTTTTCGTGTGTGGGGTGGTTGATATTATGCTCTTTTCCCACTCACCCCCACCCCCACCCCTCATTTTTAATCTTTTCAGCTATGGGCCCAGCTTATGTATTAAAATCGTTAAGAGAGAGAGAGAGAGAGAGAGAGAGAGGAGAGAAGAGAGAGAGAGAGAGAGAGCACTCTTCTTTAGTACAGTTGGATCTGTTTGTGTCATCTTTCGCTGCGTAATCCTAACTGGGTAGTGCACGCTACCAACTTTCACTCAACTTGGGAGCTGATCTTCAATGACCCTCCATACCCATACATATCTCTGTGTATTGATAACTAGGTCAGTGAAACCAAGACAAAAACATTCCACCACTTCCACTACCACCACTTCCGAAAAGAAAAAAAGAAAAAAAAAAAAAAGAAGAAAGAAAAAGGAGAGGGCTGTCATGAAACAGAAAGCAGAATCCTTGAATTCATCCTCCATGGCTTAACAAGGAAAGTGACGCAGCGGAGGGAAGGATTCGTGTGAGATTTATCAATTGCACGATAATGGAGGAGGAAGCCTTTGGGTCCAGCAGATGCATTCACCATGGTTTTTTTTATTCCTCCTTTTTTCCCCAGGCGCTCTCCGCAGGACAGCTTTCTGTTCCATGCACGGCTGCGGAGCCATTATGTCTCAGCGCGCGGCTCCTCCTCAGTTCTGCTCTGTGTGGTTTTCCTTGCTTTCCCCCCCCCCCCCCCCCCCCCCCCTTCTTCCATCTGCCATTGGTGCTTGTCTCCCCTGTGTCCTGGTGGTTCCCCCTTTGAGTTTGTCGTGACATCCTGTTGTGGACAGACTGAGCTCTCCTGCTGTCTCCTTGAGTTTGATTCTACAGTTACGTCAGCTCCGAGATAGTGGGACAAATTTTTTTGGGTGAGTTGTGTGTGTGTGTGTGTGTTTGTGTGTGTGTGTGTGGTGTGTGTGTGTGTAGAGATATTTTAGTACCTGTTTATGCGCGCAGGTAAATTTCTGTATTTCATAGCTACATGCGTGCGTGCATACACACACACACCACACACACACACACACACACACACACACACACACACACACACACACCACACGGCACACATGCACGCAAACACACACACACACACACACACCACACACACCAACACCAACACACGCAGCACGCACGCACGCACGCACGCACGCACGCACGCACGCACACCCACACACACACACACACACCACAAACACACAAACACACACACGCACGCACGCACGCACGCACGCACGCACCCACGCACCACACACACACACAACACACACACACACACACACACACACGCACATTTTCTTTCCCTCACACCAGACGTCACTTTTCAGGAATAGATTTTGAACTGAAAACGAATACCGCCCCTAAAAAACCGTCTAAAACATCTCATTCGTCCTACCTTACCCCACCTGTAACACGAAACACAACAAAGAATGCCAGCTTGTCTACCCCCACAGGATATCCCCCAGGAGGAAAAAACCCCACTGTCAGCTTACACTACATCACAATAAACCAACTTCAGGGCAGAGTCAGCTGTGTCCGACGACTGTGTGAAGATGGCGGACAGAAGGAAGAGCGACCAATGACATATGATGGTCCCCTCCCCGCTCCTCTTCGACATCTCTCACTCCTCCGTCAACAGACATGAGAACCAGGACTAATGGAGAGGAGATTAGTACTTGACCACCTAGGAATGAAACAGACAGACAGACAGACCCACACTTTTAGAGAGACAGAACGGACAGTTGAGGAACCCAGATCGAGCAAAAGGATACAAAGGATAGGAGGAAAAAAAACAAGATGGAGGAAAGAAAGAGGGGAAGGATAGAAGTGGTTGGGGGTGGGGTTGAAAACGGGGTGGAAATGAGTCGGTGGGAAGGAGAGAGTGTATGTTGAGGGGGGATTGGAAGGGGGTGAACTAATCGGAATCAGCAGCGAACCCAGTGTGGAACAACACGTGAAAACAGAGCGCCAGACTCGCAGAAGGGTGCATGCAAAAGTGCTCAAAAGAGGTGAGTACTGAGATCCTGAAACGTCTTTAAGGAGGCAGCACTACATATATAACTATTCCATGCACGTTAACCATATCTGCCAGGCTAGATTCTACGGTAAAGACAGAAAGAAAGCAGAACGAAAAAAAAGACATGTGGGAGATTTGTGGATACGTAGAGCGAGACTCAGAAAGAAAGAAAGTCCGAAAGACAGAAATGAGAAAAAAAGAAAGAACGAAAAGAAAAAAAGAAGAAGAAAGGAAAATTGATGTAAAAAAAAAAACCCCAAAACAAACAAGACACACAAATTTTATAAACAGATATATGAGTAAATAAATAAATACATAATAATAATAAACAAATGAATGAATACATATACAGGGACACATAGGCAAAATAATCAGCAAAAATTTCATCAAACATGGGATAGTTTGCTGTATTGGAGAGACTCAGCAGATTCCTCAAAAGTAGGCCACTTCCCCTGTAGCCCTGCCTCACCACGGAGCCGCAGGAAGGGTCCAAGCAGATGGACAACCTCCATACATGCTAGTGTCGGACTGGACTACAGGGACAAATATTCCGAACAGCGCAACAAGACGTGCGAGAAATCGTCAAGCTAGGGGAACTGAAAGACAAACGATGCGGGGGTAGGGGTGTGGGGGTGGGGGCAGGAGAAACGGGACAATGTGTGTAAGGAGAAACAAATCCGCACACACCGAGCTGAGATGTGGGTCTATTTACGTTGTCATGGAGGAAAAAAACAGAAGAAAAACAAGAGGGAGACCCCTAACATGAATGAGCCGCGGATAAACCATAGGAGAGGACCTCTTTACGACGGATGACGACTACGCTAGACGACTACGACGAGGAAGAAGAACGAAGATGAAGCATAAGAAGAAGGTGACGACGGACGACGACTAACTACGACGACGACGAATGATGAGAGAAGAGAGAGGTGACAACGACGACGACGACGACCGACGACCGACGACGAGGACGACGGACGACGACTAATACTAGAAGACGACAGAATAAGGAAAACATTGGAACGAGGAAGAAGCAGAGCATGAAGAGGATAAGAAGAAAAAAAGATGACAAAGAAAGCAATAATGAAAAAAAAAGAAAGAAAGAAGCAGAGGAGATAGACAGACGAGAGAGAGATAGAGAGAGAGTATAGAGATATAAGAGAGAGGCAGACAGATGAAAGAAAGTAAAAAAAAAAAAAAGAAGAAAGAAAAAGAAAGATCTTATGGGCGAGAAAAAGAGAGGAGGGGTGGTAGGTAGGGAGAAACATCAAAGAACAACCGCCTAACAAGCGAAGAGGAAAACTGAAAATGCAGCAAGCGGCATCGATATTACTTTGTAACACTTGCATAAGAAACAGACACTGAGTGAAGAGAAATAACAAAAAAGACAGAGCAGACCGGCTGCAAGAGGATGACCCCTGTTCAAAATGAGTTGTGCTGGGTGGATGGTCTTGAATTAAACCAAAGTGGATGAGGAAGGGTAGAAAGAAGTGGCCAGTGGAGGGAAGTGGATGCTATATTGGGAGGAGGAGTATGAACAGCAAACAAGAATCCGAACGAAGCATAACAATGGATGGCAGTTGACAACAACAACCTCAACACACACACACACACACTACAAACACGCAACACGCACACCACACACACACACACACAAACACACACAACGCGCACGCCTGCCACCGCACACACACACACACACACACACACACACCCACACACAGTGAAGTGAGAGAGGCAGAGAGGAGACAGAGACAGTAGAGACAGACAGGGGACAGAGGAATCACACACACACACACACACACACAACACACACACACACACAACACACACACACAACACAACACAACACAAAAAAAACACACCGTTCTCATTTTGCTCTGACCTAACCAAAGGAAGGAAAACACCAACATGAGGAGACAGCAAGAGAGTAGGTCGGTCCACCACAGAGCATCATGACAAACCTCAAAGGGGGACCACCGGACAACCGAGGAGGAAGAGACAGGCATAAGAAGGAGTGGAAGGAGGGGGGTGGAGAACAAGCGGGGAGGAAAAACTGTCACCACAGAATGGACGTTAAAGAGAACCCGGGCCGAGCCCCCCCCCCAGGGACTGATGAGGGATCAGCAAGCAGCGCCCGCAATGGGAAAGAAAGCTCCAACCAGCAAGCAGACAACGAATTTAACCACGCCTGGGAACAGAGAGAGAAGCGCGAGAGAGAGAGGGATGAGAGGGGGGGGGGGGGGGGGGGGGGGTGTTTGAACCATGGTGAAAACCTCCGGTTGGACCGAAAACACTTTCTCTTTTCATGATCGTGCAAATGATGCAGCTCTAACGAATCATTCATTCCCTCCGCCTGCGTCACCGGTGGTTGGCAGCAATATCCTCGGGAATGATTGAATCGAAGACAGCGTTGCTTTGATTGAATGCGGTCTATTTTCTGTAGTTATCTTCTTTTGAATTTTTTTTTTTAAATCGGGGGTGGGGTGAGGGGAAGGAGTGGGGGGTGGGGGGGGAGGAGGCGAGTGGTGGTGGTGGTGGTGGATTTTTTTGTACCGCTTATCGAAGAATCAATACAATATGATGATGATGAAATAACACTAATAATAATAATAATAGTAAAAGTATAATGAAAGTAATTTAAAACATCATTATAGTACTGATAATATGATATTACAAACACATACAATAATACCTAGCAGTTATATAGCGCCTTGCCAAAGGCCTTATGCTCTGACACATGTCACATGCTCGTGTCCGCAAGAACCAACGGTCTGTCTTACCTGGTTACGCCGAGTGAATGTAAGCTGCCTCCCCCCTGACCCTTCAGTAGTCATCCAGACTTGTCTCCCGTGTCTTCCCTCCCCTAACGGTTCAACCTCATAGTGTTCTTACTTCCGTGTTCATTCTCCTTTCAAATTGCGCAGGTATGGTGTTGAAGGATCACATGAAACAAACTGGGATAAGGTGCTCATTAACCAATTATGACTACTTCAGCACAAAAATGACAGAAAAAAACCCCACTGCAACTTGTATTAATGACGAGTAGGATTCGGGTTCATCTGATCTCTCTCCATCCCATCCCTCTCTCTCCGCATCCGTCTCTCTCTCTCCATCTCTCTCTCTTCTGTGTGTGGGTTGCCGTGCCTGAGAGAGAGAGAGAGAGTGTGTGTATTGTGTGTTTGTGTGCTGCGTGCGGCTTGCGTGCGTTGAGCGTTACACCTGCGTAGATCTTATACACCTGTGTATAATATAATATACTTTTACGTATTAAAAAAATGAGCGTAACCTCTTGCAATGTACAGGTAGACGACGAAGGAGAAAGAGAGAGAGATGAGAGAGAGATAGAGACAGACCAGACAGACGACAGACTACAGACAAACAGACAGACAGAATACCGACAGACAGAGACAGATAAACGAGAGAGAGAGAAGAGAGATAGAGATTTGATCTGTGTATGTATTCTGCTTGTAAATGTGAAGATTGATCAGATTTTCCTTACATTGATTGTGACAAGGTCAAAGTTTCATTCCGTTTCTTCTTTCCCAATTTAGAATTGGATCTGTATCGAGGTTTCTTCTGCAAATTAGTTAAGTTAACATCAGCATCAGTTTTTTTTTTTCCCCCCACAGATTTGTAACGTTTTGCTCCGTTTAAAATAATCCAACCCTACTTCATAACTGATATTGTTTCTGTTTCACAAATTCATCACCATGCATAGTTCAATATTCCCATGACACAACTGATTTTCCAAAGTGATTTTGCTGTGGTACTCCAATGGTAACCCCCTCTAAACTAAACTGTTGTATGTCCCCAAAGAACATGCATTAACTAATAATCGACTTCAAGGCATAATTGACACGGAGTTTTTGCAACTAGATTTTAAGGTAGCGCAGCAGAGAAAGTCTCTCGAGTGTCTGCTAATTCCAGAATACATGTTGACACCATCTTTGCACAGAAGAAATGTTAAGATTTCCCTTGATATTTTTTTTCAAAAATTAACCGACTCAGAAAACACCAAGTATTTCCTAATATACCTCACAGAAATGAAGAAAGTGTGCGCACTCAGTATTGTGCCAGCTAGCCTAGCAGATGGCTAAGGAGCAGGATCATCAGTGTTGTAAAATAAAACCATGTATTGTGGGCGCACGTTGTTGTGTGTGTGTAGTGTGTGTGTGTGTTTGTGTGTGTGTGTGTGTGTGTGTGTGTGTTGCGTTGCGCGCGCGCCGCGCCCGCGCGCGCTTGTTAGTGGCACTAATACGACATTGCTTTATTTGATAAGCTATCGAACTACCCATCCTGAGCTGCATACATAACGCATGCGTTTCCACACAACACACACACACACCACCACACCACACACACACACACAACACACAACACACAAACACACACACACGTACACACACACTTTTCTCTCTCTCTCATCTCACTCACTCATTTACCACACACACACACAACACACCACACACACACACACACACACACACACGCGTGCGCGCGCGCGCGCGCGCGCGAGTACACACACACCACACACACACACACACACACACACATTCACGAAGCCTGCTCTCGCACCTGTGACTCGCAACGTGTTACAATTCACAAACGCAAATGAAACACAACCACATATCTTGCTCTCCTTCTTCATTTCCCCCCAACGCCGTGAGAAATCAAAGGGGAACAACCTAAAGAACACTTCACCAGCTTCCTCCAGTTCTGTCCGGTTGTGTACCAGGGCAAGGTCTCTGCGAATTTTTCCCTTGTCCTCCCGGCCAATATTGACAATCCATCGCCGATTTGTTTGTTTTGTTTGTTTGTTTTTTGTCTTTCTCTCCATGTCCCTCCTCAAACAGTTCTCTGGAGGACTGTGGTAGCGAGACCCGTCAGATCTTGTTATATGGACACACCTACGTAGTTTTCTTTTCCGGACTAATGCCAGTAAATCTTCTCATGGGTCCTACGCACTTGTGTCACGCACTTGTTAATTGGTAATGTGACCGGTGTATATTATGATGTTTAGGCATCTTGCGGCAACATCTCATTTCCACGTCTTGGGTTCTTCTTTCCGGATGCGCTGTGAGCGTCCATGTCTCGCATGCGTTGCAGGAGATGGACTATACCAGCGCACGCAGGAGACTGGTCTGATGTTTCATGAACACGTTCTCGTCTTTCCATACAGGTTGAATCTGAAGAGTGCTGTGGTTGTCTTGGCTGCTCTTTAGACGATATTCTGCCGGTGACGGATCTCAGGTATGTCATTCTAGTCTCTGATCATGGACAGGTAAATCAGTAGTGGTGATGATGGTGGGCGTTGTGGTTGGTTACAAGGCTTGGTCTTCTCGGAGGCATCTCCCTACCATTTGTTGTTGATGTTTCATCCAGTCGTTCGACCAAAAGCTTGGTGAGTTCCTGTTCACCGCGCACCAGGTCATCCACATCATGTTGGAATCAGAGAGAGAGAGAGAGAGAGAGAGAGAGAGAGACATACATACAGACAGACAGCAGGCAGGCAAAGAGAGAGAGAGAGAGAAGAGAGAGAGAAGAGAGAGAGAGAGATGGAGACGAAGACAGACAGACATACAGACAGACAGGCAGAGAGAGAGAGAGAGAGACAGACAGACAGACAGACAGGCAGAGACATACAGACAGACCAGACAGAGAAGGGGGAGAAGGGGGGGGGCACGAAAAGAGGGACCTTGATACGTTACTAGGGAGCTCAGAGACATTGTTAGGAGAGAAGTAGAGGGGTACAAAGAATGATAGTCCAAGACTTTACGAGGAAAGGCGAGATCTCACACAGAAATAGCCGACCATTCCCAAACCATAGGCAAGCCCAGACAATGGAAAGGTCTGTGCCCTGAATTGTTCTTGCCGTCAATCTCTTTGACTCCACTACCTTTCTTGTCTTCCTTTGCTGCTGCCCTCTGCTTTTCTTGTCTTCTACCTTTCTGGGCCATTTCTCTGCTTTTCTTTTCTTCTACCTTTTCTGGGCCATTTTCTCTGCTTTTATGCTGGACACTCTTTTACTTTTTTTTTTGGTCCGGTCGCATTTTATGATATGCCAGCGGTTTTGGCGTTATTGTTAATTAGGTTGTAGAAATTGTGCACATTCTTCAGAGGGGGATACTAATTGCCCATCCGCGGAGGTTTTATGATCATATAGCCTTAAAATTAGTATGTATATATGTATGTGTATATGTATATGCATGAATATATGTATATATATATATATATATATATATATATATATATATATATATATCTGTGTGTGTGTGTGTGTGTGTTGTGTGTGTGTGTGTGTGTGTGTGTTACAGGCGAACTTGTTTCAATCATCACTTTTTTAAGGTTTTGTTTTCAAACTGTGAGTGAAAAGTAAAGGGAAACAACTGGCGCTCTCAGCACACCCTAGTTGTACTTGCCTTAGGCATGTCAACAGCTTATGTATTCTGTCATTGTTTTCATCGTTTATTAATCATATTTTTGTTTGTTGTGTGTTTGTTCCTTGAGTTTTTTGTTGGTTACGATTTACGCGCTCTTTAACTGTGGGTAAAATAAAAGGGGGAAATAGCTTGCGCTCTCAGCACTTCTTAGTTGTATCCGCCTTAAAGACATCAACTGGTGAGTGGCTTATTCATTGTTTTTGTCGTTTGTTGATGACATTTTTGTTTGTTGTTTGTTTGTTTGTTTCTTTTAAGGAATTTGTTTTCGCTGTATGTTGACAGCCCCGGGGACTGCTCTGGGTAAAACGTCTGGTTTGTCGTGGTGAAACGCTGAAAGCGAGTTTTCGTACTTGGTGTCAGATGGGGTTTATTGTAATAACAACTGAAAG
>JADBJO010009579.1:57500-62500 GCA_016801955.1 Conus betulinus | reverse complement strand
AAGGTGCTGGGGAGGACCCAGAGAAGCACTGTCTCCACCTGCCTTTAGAGCAGTCCTGTACCACCCTTGGAGGCCTGCGCTGTGTTGACGATGGGTACAGGCACGCGCAGGACACTCCATTAAGATATCAAGGGACATAACTGCTCCTGAACAGAGGTAAATCAGACTACAGGATGCAACTCATAACAGCCTTAAAGTAGCATCCCCATGGGTGTACCAGCCCGTATTTCATGACTGCAGAGCCCACCGGCGAAAAACACCACCCTCCAGCTGTCGAGCACACACCCCACAGACCCAACCACCCCTGCCCACGGCTATCCTGCGCTATCATGGTTCATTTCTTTCTTTCTAATTGTTTCCCGCCATGTGCTATCATGGTTCATTTCTTTCTTTCTTCTTGTTCCCTGTCCTGTGCTATCATGGTTCATTTCTTTCTTTCTACTTGTTCTCTGTCCTGTGCTACCATGGTTTCTTTCTTTCTAATGTTTTCCTGTTCTGTGCTATCATGGTTCATTTCTTTCTTTCTTCTTGTTTCCTGCTCCGTGCTATCATTGTTCACTTCTTTTTGCCCAAACTGTTTCGGGCCACGTAAAATCATAGATCATTTCTTTCTTCCAAAATGTTTCCTGCCACGTACAATCAAAGCTCTTTTTTTTCTGCATGTGTCCTGCCACGAACAATCATAGTTTACTTTTTTTTTTTTTTTTTCAAATGTTTCCTGCCACGAAAAGTCATGGCCTTTTCCCCCAAAATATTTCCTGCCACAAACAATCTCTTTTTTTTCTTAAAAGTTTTCTGCCAGCATCAGTGATACTCTTTTTTTTTTTTTAAAAATGTTCTGCCATGTACAATCATAGCTTTTTTTTTTCCCTAAAAGTTTTCTGTCACGTACAATCATTTTTTTTCCCTCAAAAGTTTTCTGTCACGTACAATCATTTTTTTTTTTTTTTCCCTCAAAAGTTTTCTGTCACGTACAATCACAGTCTTTTGTCTTAAAAGTTTCCTGCCACGCACAATCATGCTTTTTTTTTTTTTACTAAAAGTTTCCTGTCACGTACAATCATAGTTTTTTCACTCCCTAAAAGGTTTCTGCCTCGTACAATCGTAGCTTTTTTTACTATATGTGTTCTGTCACGCACAGTCATAGGATCCTTTATGACTTGGCAGAAACGACGACGCGTACTAAAGTGGATGTAGGTCTGTTGATGCTTTAGTCTCTGTGGGTTGATTAGAGGCGAATGGTACCTGGTGTCTGTCTTGCTGTTGCTGCTCTTATTTTTGTTGTTGTTGCTGTTGTCTGTGGCGTTGCCGTTGTTACTGTGCGTTTGTTAGTGGCGAATAAGAAAGAACAATCGTCTGTTTTTCAAAGATCTCATGTCTCTGTGAGTTTTTAGATTGCAAGTATCTGCAAACGTCAGGGATTCATGTTATTGTTGTTGCTCCAGCTTTTGTGGATTAACGATTTCATCTCACCTGCGAGTAGACATGCTCCTCTCTTCCCTTGTTGAAAGCCAAGATCCAGCTTACATGAAATAAGTTTTCTGTTTATAGATGCTCACACACACACACACACACACACACACACACACACACACAACACACACACACACACACACATACACACACACACACACACACACACACACACAACACACACACACACAAGAGCGCACACATGCACGGATGCACCTGTACATGCACACACACGCGCGCGCGCGTGCCCCCCCCCCCCCCCCCACCACACACACATACACATACACATCACACGCGCGCGCACACACGGGCGCGCTCACGAAAACCAGATCGTTTTACGCAGGCAAAAATAACAAAAAGAATATTTACTCATAAAATGTTGGATCAGATGAAAAAGAATAAAAAAAAAAAAATCTTTCACGAGCACAAAGTTATAGTTGATGAACATATCTGAACAGGGTCGAAGAAAACGAAAAGAAACAAGAGAGGGAGAGAGAGAGAGAGAGAGAGGAGGGAGAGAGAGAGAGAAATAAAAAAGGAAGTCGGTAAGAAATGAGAAGAAAGAGAGAAGGAAAAACGCAAGGAAGAAAGGTTCTGTTGGGGGAGGAAAGGAAGGAGGATTCGATCCCCCCAAAAGAAGAGAGGAACAACCAAAAAAAAGAGAGAAGGAAAGAAGCAAGCAAACAAGAAAGAAAGGAAAGAAGAAAAGAAAGGTAAGAACGAGAGAAGAAGACGAAGAATAAAGGATGGAAGACATGAAGGAGGCGATGTTGGTTTGAAAAAAGAAACGAAAGAGGAACAAAAAAAAGAGAAGGAGAAAGCAAGGCCAAACAAGAAAGAAAGAAAGAAAAAAATCAAGAATGAGGTGAGTGAATGAATGACATTACGAAAGAAAGGAAAGTTAAGAATGGTTAACATAAAAGAAAGAAAAGAGGATAGAAAGAAAGAAAGCAAGGAAAGGAGAAAGGAAAAGTAGAAGAACCGGAAAGACCAAGAAGGAAGGAAGAAAAGAAACTAACGAAAGATACTGACGTTAAAATTGCGGTCTGGGAATGTGCAGGACAGGTGTCCGTACGCAATCAGGTTAGGAGCCCCTCGCGCAAACGTAGCATAGCCATCCATCGATGATTCAGCGGCCCTGGCCACACTGCCTGCGGCCACTTGATTTCAGCCCTCTCTTCTGTCTCTGTCTGTCCTGTCTGTCTGTCTGTCTGTCTCTCTCCTTCTGTCTTGTCTGTCTCTCTTCTCTGCTCCTCTCTCCCTGTCATCATCTGTCTGTCTCTCTCTCCCTCCCTCTGTCTCTGTCTGTCTGTCCCTGTCTGTGGCCTCTCTCTCCTCTCTAATCTCTCTCACTAACATCTCTATCTCTCTCTCTCTCCGTCTATCTGTCTGTCGGTTTGTCTCTCTCATCTCACTCTCTCCTCTCTCTCTCCCATCGTCTCTCTCTCTCAGTCCGTCTAGCTGTATGTTTCGTCTCTCTCTCTCTCTCTCTCTATCTAGCTCTCTTATCTCTCTCTTCTCTCTCCTCCTCTCTCACCTGTCATCTGTCTGTCCTGTCCTGTCCTCTGGTCTATCTGTCTGTCTGTCTGTCTGTCTCTATAGTCTATCTTCTCTCTGTCTGTCTGTGATGTCTGTCTGTGCTCCGCCTCCTCCTTCCTCCATCTCTCTGTCTCTCTCTCTCTCTCTCTCGCTCTCTCAATCTCCTCCTCTTCTCTCTCTCTCTTCTTGTCTCTAGGTCTTTTGCCTCTGTCTGTGTGTCTGTCTGTATGTCTATCTGCCTCTGTCTGCATGTCTGTTATCTGTCTGTTTACCTCTCTCACTCTACGTGTGCACGTGTGGTGTGAGTGTGTGTGTGAGTGTGTGTGTGTGTGTGTGTGTGTGTTGTGTGCGCGCGCGCGCGCGGCGCGTGGGTGCGTGCGTGCCTGCTGGTGCGTGCGTGCGCGTGTTTCGTGTGTTAAAAAGACAACTTTCAGCGTAAAAAAATTAAAAATAGATGAAGGTTGATACCTATCAGCGAAACGTCTCCATCTCTATTCGAGCGGGCCAAATGGATGAGACGAGGACATCCTGTTGGTTGTGATCGATTGTATCTGATTGTGTTTGTTTTTCGGCGAACGTAACGAGGTTCATCACCAGTTGAATTACACCCCACCACCACACCACCCGCATCATAACCCCCCCCCCCCCCCAACCCCACCCCCGAAAAAAAAGAAAAAATGGAAAAGTAAAACCAGAGAGAGAGAGAGAGAGAGAAGACGAGAGATGAAGAGAGAGGAGAGAGAGAGAGAGAGAGAGAGAGAGAAAATTTCTGTTACAGTGTGTCCAGAAACCTAAAATACAGTTTTTAAAATCTGAAATACGCACTTTCCATTGTTAATCATGTCGAAGATGAGCAGATTGGTATGGGAAGGGGATTGTGGGTAAGGGTAAGGGTAAGAGGACGGGGGAGGGAGTTTACGTAGCTAGACGGAATTTAACTGATAGTGGGACAAGTAATTGACTGGGCACTTTCAGAAAATGAACTGAAAATTGAAGAGTGATCGGTAACCTGGAAGAAAATATGTTAGTTGATCCAGTATGACGAATATACAATTTAATGTTTGTCCCAACGCAGCACTGGGTAGCAATGGGACTAAGCATAGCAAAACAGCTGACAGGCACACACACACACACCACACACACACACACACACACACACACACACACACACACACACACTGCCAACGAAGATAGGTTGTCAGAATCGAAAGTGAAAGATTTCCATTGATCATATATCCATCCAGATATCAAAAGATGCTTTTCGAAATGCTGAGTTAAAAGTCATACACGCACACACGCACACACGCGCGCGTGCGCGCGCACACACAACACACACACACACACCACCACACAACACACACATACACACAGACGCACGCATGCACGCACGCACGCACATACGCGCGCGCGCGCACACAACACCACACACACACACACACACACACACACACACACACACACACACACACACACGCACGCACGCACGCACGCACACACATCCAAAGACACACACATACACGTACGCACGCACACGCACAGAGAGAGAGGGAGAGAGAGAGGGGGGGAGAGACAGAGAGGGGAGGACAGAGAGAGAGAGACAGACAGACAACGGAGACAGACAGACAGACAGACAGACAGAGAGACGGACAGGCAGACAGACAGGCGCATAAACAGACACACACGAACACACGATGTTTAATCTCTCTCTCTCTCTCTCTCTCTCTCTCTCTCTCTCTCTCTGTCTCTCTCTGTCCGTCTATCTGTCTGTCTGTCTGTCTCTGTCTGTCTGTCTGTCTCTGTCTCTCTTTCAATCCTCTCTCTCTCTCTCTCTCTGTCCGTCTATCTGTCTGTCTGTCTCTGTCTGTCTGTCTGTCTCTGTCTCTCTTTCAATCCTCTATCTCTCTCTCTCTCTCTCACACACACACACACACACACACCACACACACACACACACACACACCACACACACACACACACGCACGCACGCA
>JADBJO010009579.1:47500-50000 GCA_016801955.1 Conus betulinus | reverse complement strand
AACCTGATTGTTTCTCCTCAGTGACCGCGGAAAGTGGTAATTTGACTCCTCTGCCTTATTGGTTTTAAGAAGAATGCTATACCAGAAAAAGGCTGGTGTGCAATACCATAATATGTTTGTTGAGTTTTCAAAAAAAACAAACTAAAGGTACCACCTAAGAAGCAAAAGAAAATCATGAAAGAGCTAAACAAGCTGCATTTTCTTGTGAAAAGTAGAAAATATAAAACGATAACATCTTTTGGAACGGTGCTCGGTACTTATCCTTGGAATTTATTGTTTCATTGTAATTTAGTCCCTTGCGGATTCATTCCAAGAACTGGCCCTCAGCACTTGTGTCTTAAGATGTTATCTTTTTATATTTTCTACTTTTCACAAGAAAATGCAGCTTGTTTTGCTCTATATATATGTATATATATATATATATATATGTATATATATACGCACACACACACACATATCTATATATATGTGTGTGTGTGCGTGCGCGCGCGCGCGCGCGTGTGTGTGTGTTAGTGTGTGAGCGCGTGTGTGTGTGTTTAGATATGTATATACATATTGTCTTTATGTTTATCTTTCTAGTCTGTTTCTCTTTCGCTGTGCGATTACTCACTTTCCCTAAACATTGACAATCTCCTGTAGCACACACCAGCCACTGCTTGCACACTCAGGCACTTGCGACCCTTTACAGGATACAGTAGGGTCCCGAAGGTAATCTTCTTCTGTCCCACTCACAACGTGGAAGCGAACCCTGATCTGTTTTTAACATAGCTACAGAGAATGATTGTGTGACAACAAGACATCGGCGACCTCCGCACAGGGCAGCTAGAGAGAGAGAGAGAGAGAGAGAGAGAGAGAGAGAGAGAGAGAGAGAGAGAGAGAGAGAGAGAGAGAGAGAGAATGAATGAGGAATGAGGGGAGAGAGAGAGAGAGAGAGAGAGAGAGAGAGAGAAGAGAAGATGAATGAATGAATGAATGAATGAGGAGAGAGAGAGGGGAGAGAGACAGAGAGAGAGAGAGAAGAGAGAAAGAGAATGAATGAATGAATGAAATGAATGAATGAGGAGGAGACAGAGAGAGAGAGACAGACAGACAGACAGACAGACAGACAGACAGAGACGTTATCGCTTAACTCATTTCGTAAAGTGAACACAAATAAAGAGTGTTAGCACGATTGTGGGATGACTGGAGAGAAGTGTACTGATGCTGTTAAAGATGGCTTCTTCAGCACCACCAATCCCCAGAAGATTGTACTTTCATTAAGATATAGATACCACAAAAATGGCATGCTCGTTTACGAAAGAAAAAAAAGCTCCTGCTGCACTCATTCAATAGAAAAAAAAAACGTGTATGTTAGTCTCTGATATCTGATCTCTATTACCTAAACGCTAGGAAGGAAAAGAGAAAACCAGTGGTAAAAGTATGATGAATGAGTGAAGCCAAATGATGATCTGGACCTTTGGAAAAAGACTGCTATTATGATGTCCGAAAGATGAAACTAAAAAAAAAAAAATTTTTGGCTCATTGTAACTGGATTTAAGTTTCATGTGTGGCTCAGTGGCATTTGGTGACTGTTGGCCAGTAGATCCATAAAGCACTATAATTTTCATCTCCTCTCTCACCAGCATGTTATCGACTAGTCTCATGTGTCTGAAGAATTAAAAAGGAAATGGTCATTTCATGTGTTCGGGGGACCTGCTACGTGCTTGGCATCAACCCGTACATTTAGATGGAAGAAGAGAGGAGGCTAGGGAAGCGAGGAACAAGAAAGATGCCGCCAAAATGGAGGCGAAACAGTTTGGCGCTGTGAAGAACATTTACATGCATATGGGCAGAAGCTTGCGTCGGGTTCGTTTAATGACTGCGAAGAACGAGTGAGGCACGTTTCACACGTTGATGTGAATGAATGCACTGGATTTTTTTCCCCCGGAATATGTCACAATGCTGCTGCATGTACAATCCGTCTGGATGGGGGGGGGGGGGGGGGGGGGGGGGGGGGGGGAAAATAAAAATAGGGAAAAAAGGATTTATGAGGAGTGTAAACCTGAGAAACATTCGCTGAGAAAAAGTACAAGCGTTCTATATCTCATTTGAATAGACGTAAAGAGGCATATTAAAGCAAGAACTGGCTACAGTGACCGAGAGAGAGAGAGAGAGAGAGAGAGAGAGAGAGAGACAGACAGACAGACAGACAGACAGACAGACAGACAGAGATCGCACGATATCAAGAGAATGATTCTTTACAGTTGTCACGCACTATTTCTTCCAAAAATGCTGCATTAAAAACACATTATTCAGTAGCTATCATTTCGTCAATAGAAATGATCAAACTCGGGAAGATATTGCTTCCTTTGTGACGCAGTTCTTTTATTTTACTACAAAGAGCAATTTGAGGGCAATATTATATTTAGCAAAATTTTACATGTCATTGAAAGGTTATATTCAACGAATCCATGTATAAAGTCGGCTGAATATTCATTACTCAGTTTTTTTTTTGTCCTTG
>JADBJO010009579.1:37500-40000 GCA_016801955.1 Conus betulinus | reverse complement strand
TTGCGATTTCATCGGTGAGAATCCCCCCCCCCCCCCCCCCCCCCCCCCCCCCCCCCCCCCCCCCCCCCCCCCCCAAAAGCAAGGGAAATAATTGGTGGGAGTTGTTCTCTGATCAAATATCAGTTTAACTTTAAATGCCAGCTCAAATTTATGGTAAGCCTCAAAATGCGTAAGTGGAATATGTGGTGCGTTTTAATGCAAAATCGCAACTGTAGCGTGTTGACAGAAGTGTTCCCCAAAGTATTTCCTAGGGGATAAATTCCATGATATTTCAGGGGAAATAAACCTGTATCAAATCCGCCACAAACACAACAACAATCGCCTTTATGGAGAGTAGAGGGACAGGGAAACAGACGGGGGGAGGGGGGAGGGGGGGAGGGGCTAGAAGCACGGGGGAGACGAGGGGCAGTGTAATGACAGGTAGGCCACAGACTTGTTGTATGAAGGGATGTTCCCGAACTGACAATGTAAGAGAGGGAGAGGAAAGGCGGAAAACGTGTGGAAACTTGAAAAGGACTATAATTAACTTGTCGCCGTTGACCATATTGCCCCCCCCCCCCCTCCCCCTCAATCTGCATTGACCAGTGAGAGGAATTTTCTGTTCATGGTGTTCTCAGATACGTAAAGGGCAGTATGTCATTTTAAAAAAAAGTATTTTCTCATTTGTAGCCGTACAGACAACATTTACCTTTTCTGGATCGAAAAAGTAGGATGATTACAGTTGCAAATAAGCCAAATCAGGTTTCTTCTGACCTCTCTCTCTCTCTCTCTCTCTCTCTCTCTCTCTCTGTATTTTTAGTATAAATTCTGCCTGCTCTTGTCAAGTAAAGCGAAGTTACTGCTTTCGATTGTCTGATTTTGTTTGCTAAGCGTTAAACATACGGATGCAGCCTATTCAATCTAAATGATTCCTGTTGTGCTATTGCTCCCATGTTAGGGGCGCCCTGACATTAAAAAAACTTTGACTCCTCTCTCTCTCTCTCCTCTCTCTCTCTCTCTGCTGACTAAAACATTTCAAATAAACGGAAATAGTATTGCTATAAAATGTTGAAAGATGCAGACTCCTGCCCATGGATGATGAATGTTCCTGAGATGTTGTTACAAAACAACTTTCGTTAAATACATTACTAAATCAGGCATACAGTTGGAAAAAGATTTTTGAAATCATCCCGTTATGATTGTTTCGGGGTAGATCCCATTCACGAGTTAATTCAAATCCTCTGCAAATGATCCGAGTTTCGCTACATATACACAGAACACTTAGCATCATTTGACCACTTCCAGACAAAACGTCATACGTATGACGATCAACTGCTGACGTTTTCACAAGCTCTGAGACAACAGTTTGGCATGGCCCGTCTGTAAACTTTTAAGGAATATGGATGACATATTTTGCTCTTTTTTCCTCTGTTCCCATGATCTTTGACAAGAACGTCTGTTCCTTGCAGATTTTATACACATCCATGTCTGTTCCATGCGTTTTGGTTCATGTCGAATCAAGTTGATGTGTGCGCGAGGAAAGTGCGCATAACTCGGTAATTCTCACATATGTGCGGGTGCAGTCGCAGTGCTGGCGAAACTCTCATGTTCTTCTTCTTAATACTGGTTTGAACGGAAACTCCCCTGTGTCGAATCATCGTAGTTGGACATTTCAGTAAACGTTCACTTTCTCAAAGCGACCAGCGGCCTGCTAGCCTAGTGTGGTTACATTGTTATCTTTTGACGAATGTGAGCAACCTTACCACCAACTTGATTGTGACTGTAGGCCATAATAATTTCACCCATAGCAACATAGCACACCATGAATACGAGCTCATGGCTGTATCACGCCAAGAGAGTATCCATTTTCAAAGTCACAAGGAAAAAGAGAAAGATTGAAGAGAAGGAAGAAGCAGACAAATCACTCTGCAGTTTGGAGGTTGCACGCTGGTGAGAGTCTGTGTGTCCGTGTGTGTGTGTGTGTGTGTGTGTGTGTACAGGTAAGTAGGTAGATAGACCGAGAGAGAGAGAAGAAGAGAGTGATTTTTTGCCTTGGGTTGTCTTAAATCCCTAGGGTAAGATCTATAAATATAAATGATATCATTTATATGACATTAAATGATACCGTATAATGTAAACTGATATTACATCATATCATGTTATACATATATATTATAAACATTTGACATCGTATGATATTTACAAGAAAAGAACAGGATTGTCAGCCAGTGTGATTCTCCCAGTGTAGCAAACTGTCTTGCGATTGATCCCTACATACCATGACCTTTTCCTGTTGCCGTTTCTCTGTGACTGGAAACGGTTTAGCAGGAGGACCAAAACGTCATGTGTGTGTGTGTGTGTGTGTGTGTGTGTGTGTGTGTGTGTGTGTGTTGGTGGTGGTGGTGGTGGTGGTGGTGGTGTGTGTGTGTGTGTGTGTGTGTGTGTGTGTGTGTGTGTGTGTGTTGCTGTTGTTGTTGTTGTTGGTAGTGGTGGTGGTGGTGGTGGTGGTGTTATTTTTCTT
>JADBJO010009579.1:22500-32500 GCA_016801955.1 Conus betulinus | reverse complement strand
AATCAGTATTAACATTTTTTTTCGGTGCTATAATCATGTACTTTGATCTTCTGCACATTGAACAGGCTTTTGAAATGATGGTACCATTGTTGATCTGATATATCAGGGCAAATTTGAGACTTTTTTTTTTTTCCGCCTGACATACTTCTTACTTCTCTCCAAAACCCCTTACTATCTTTACCGAAAGAAGCCAGTCTGTTAGCTTTTTCACGTTTAAAAACAGCCCCTTTTCTTTTTAATAAAAGACTTGTAATATTTTCGATGCTGAACAAAATCTTTACGTTTGTCAGATTTAAACTTTTTACAACTACGAAAGATTGTTAACGACTGCCTCACTTTGCTCTTTAACTGTGCGCAATCCCTGTCGTACCAGTCTGGTATTCGTGGCTCATTACTAACACATATAGTTTTCTTCATACAATCACTACTACTGACCAAAGCATTAGAAAACAAGTTTACAGCTTGATTTACATCTGTATCAATTAGCATCAACGCCCTGGAATACAATCTATTGAACTCCTCGCTGTTTAAAGCCTCTACAAAATGTGGTTCTAAGCTTGTATTCCAAATGCGTTTTTCAATCCATTTCTTTTCTTTTCTTCTAAGATGATCGAAATCAACATCCATGTTCAGTGTAATACAAACAGGGAAATGTGCGGAGTCCACAGAGGACAAGACACGCAGTGACGTAATAGAACCCTGCAGACAGAGATCACCAGATGCTATAAAATAGTCAATGGTGCTGCCCCCTGAACTGGAAACAAAAGTCAGGGAATCATCGAAACCAAACTGAATTAGACCGTTCATGACAACACAATCAAACGTTGAACAGAAATTAATCAACTCTTTTCCAAAATTTGTTACTACCGTATCTTCAGACTTCCTACGGAACACATAATCCTCATCACTTTCATACAATAGTCCCATACCTTATTTTCCGATAACACATCCTTTAACAAAGCATTCTCGCACCCAGTCCTCATTCATTCATATCTCCACACACTATGACATAGAAATCCTCAAAACGTTCATGGAGATCAATTAAGCACTGTTCAATGATTTCAACACCAAAACCATATTGTGATAGTCTCCAGTAAATACTGTCATAAGGGTGTATATAAATACTGATAAGAAACACTGGTTTTTCAGTTCCAAATAATTCACGATCCATTTTCAAAATGATAACATTATTCAAGTACGTATTGATCCTCTCAGTAAACCCGACCAGACTTTTCCTTACACACACATCATTACTCCCCCTGAGAACCGCCCTTGTTGCGATAACTTCACAGCTTTGGAGACAAAAACATCGTAATCACTGAAAGAGGTGTACGAAATACTGTCTAAGTAACAAACGTTTTTCATTTAAACAAAATATCGAAATCTAATAACATCGACACAACATCAGGAATGTCCAGTTTATTCATCCAACCTTCACAGTTCCATGTGCCGATATTAACACTGATCGGGCCTCGGCCACCCCGTCAACTCTTGGCATTATTACCACCTCTTCCCTGAACCCTTCCACCACCCCCTACGCCCAGTACCACCCCCCCCTCCTCTAGCCCCATCACTTTCTATCCGTACATTTCCCTCGCTAGTTCTCCTATCCGTACCGCCACCCCACCCTCCACCCCCTCCGCCCCTGCTTGGTGAACCACCCACCCGACCACCCATAGCCCCTCTTGCTTGTTTCAATTTCTCATGTTTCATCCAGTGGTGTAGAGTCGTATGTGCGCTTTCTTTTTGGCCTGCCACCCCTCTACAGTGAGAAGCCGAGCTCGCGCGCTGTCTTGTCATCACGGGACGTGAAGGGGGAAGGTGGGCAGCCGTAGTGTTGAACTGTCGCCTTGTCCCCCGAGTTTTTTCACGTGCACCCTGACCTGGATTCTCTCTGGCCGGTTTGTCTCTGGTTTCATTTGCACTAGGGTACTCCGACGTTGGCAGAATGTATGGTCGACTTGCGTTGCCTTCATCGTGAGTGGAAAGAAGAGGGAAGCCATCTTTGGAAAGATTGTAGAGATCAGAGGAATTATAATGATTGAGCACTGCTTCAGTGTCCTCTTCTATATCTTGTCTCGTCTCACCACTGCTGGCTCTTCTTTCTTTTCCGTTTCTTCTTTCTTCTTGTGTTTCCTCTGCTGTTACCCTTCCCCTGACCACTCTCAGTCTCACTAGTTCTTCTTTGTCAGTGTCATAAGTGTAGACGCCTTCTTCTGTAAACAGTTTGTCAAACTTCATCCTTGTTTTCTGCCCGCTGTCATAGAGTTCATTGGCTTTTCTCCTCAGTCCCTGCCTTTTCTTCCGCACTGTCTCAGAGAAGTCTTCCCTGATATATACATTCTGATGCTTTTCTGAAGTTTTCAGTTTTCTGGCATTCTTGAGAATCAGCTCCTTTGACTTGTGAGACAAGAACTTGACGACCACGCCTTCTCCTTTCCCCAGTCTATGAGCTCTCTCAATGGCAATCTCCTCCTGAAGACACATTCCTTCTTGATTACTGTGTTCACTTTCTGTTCACACTCCTCCCAGTTTTCGTTGGCCTTGTCTTTCTCAATCCCAAAGAACAGTAAGTTGTTTCGCCTACTTTGGTTTTCCAAAGTAGCACATTTACTTTTCCACCTGTCGATCTCTTTCCACAGAGCTGCATTCTCTTCCTGTAATCTCTCATACCGTATTGTTACGCATTCCAGCTCCTCCTCTATCTGACTCTGCCTTTCTTCAATCCTTCCTAGCTGGTCAGACAGACTGTCCCCTAACTGTTTCACTCTGCTCTCCAGCCTCGTAGTCTGTGTCTCTTGGTAGGACTTCAGGGCTTCATGTTGTGCCACTTGCTGATCTTGTAATTCTTTCATGGCACCTTTCACTGCTTCCCTGGCACTATCTTTGACACACTGACGCAGGCCTTGCATGGAGCTGTTGTGTACGTCACTATCAGTAGGCGGGGTGCCAGAATATTCCCAGGCCAGAGAGTCTCACCTGAAGTTACGTCGTTATCTGTTTTTTTTGGGGGGGGAGGGAGGGCCTGGATTAGGATCGACATCTCCACAGACAAGGATGGCGGTGGACACAAAATCACCAGGATGGCTGTCCACACCCCAAAACAACCTTGCCCACATCCCGGTTCAGTTCGCTGGAATCGGACACTCTGACAACAGAACATGTGTGCAGTCAGAGTAAAAGTGAGAAAGTGCTTTTCCAAGGTACCACATCCTGGCCACAACACCACAATGCCGATGAGATGTTTGACACAAGATTTCTTTCGAAGTATGTCAATTAGCACTGAATGGAACTTGCCTGTGGCTTGTCGGTGCTGTTGGAGACACGACGGCATAGTGCTGGCTTTCCAAACCTCACCGGAGACAACGCTATTTCATTAATTTTGATTTTTGAGCCTCAGCGGACAAAAAAACGTCGCCATCTTGTAAGGTCGCGTCCTTGACCCCGAGAGAGAGAGAGAGAGAGAGAGAGAGAGAGAGAGAACTGACAAAAAGCCCAGATAGCCATATAACAACAAAAGAGAAATCAAGGAGTCACGATCTTAGTGCGGCTACACCCCCACAAAGTGAACGAAGGAACAAACGATTTTTTTTTGAACCAGGGTAATGAGATAAGCAAATTGTACATGCTTTTTTCCCATCCACCCCTAGGGAATGAGAGGAGGTTTAGGGCAGAAACGCCTTTATAAGGAAACACCACACACACACACGCACGCTTGCACGCACACACACACACACACACACACACACACACACACACACACACACACACACACACACACACACACACAACACACACACACACACGCGTTCATACGTATGTGCGCGCATTTGACTAAAACGTGCATATTACAAGTCTTAATACATTAATCTGGACTGAATAAGTATTACGCCGAGAGTACTTTTGTTTTGGTTGATTTGGAATTGTTTGGTTTGGTTTGGTTTGGTTTGGTTTAATTTGATTTGGTTTGGCTTAATTTGATTTGGTTTAGTTTGGTTTGGTTTGGTTTAGTCTGGTTTGGCTTAATTTGTTTTGGTTTGGTTTGGTTTGGTTATTTTGATTTGGTTTGGTTTAATTCGGTTTGGTTTGGCTTAATCTGGTTTGGTTTGGTTTAATTTGGTTTTGTTTGGTTTGATTTGGTTTGGTTGGTTTAGTTTGATTTGGTTTGGTTGTTTGGTTTGGTTTAGTTTGGTTTGGTTCAGTTTGTTTAGTTTGGCTTAATTTGGTTTGGTTTGGTTTAATTTGGTTTGGTTTGGTCTATTTTGATTTGGTTTGATTTAATTCGGTTTGGTTTGGCTTAATCTGGTTTGGTTTGGTTTAATTTGGTTTCGTTTGGTTTGATTTGGTTTAGTTTGATTTGATTTGGTTTAGTTTGGTTTGGTTTAATTTGTTTTAGTTTGTTTAGTTTGGCTTAATTTTGTTTGGTTTGGTTTGATTTGGCTTGATTTTGGTTTAATTTGGTTTGGTTTGGTTTGGTTTGGTTTGGTTTGGTTTGTGGTTTAGATTTTGGTATGGTTTAGTTTGGTTCGGTTTAATTTGGTTTGATTGGTGGTTTTTGTTTTAGATTTTGGTATGGTTTAGTTTGGTTGGTTTGATTTGGTTTGGTTTGCTTTTTAATTTGGTTTAGTTTGGTTTAATTTGGTTGAGTTTGGTTTAGTTTGGCTTGGTTTGGGTTTAGTTTCGCTCGGGGTATGAGACCAACTGTTGTTTTTCAAAACTAGAAGCGGATCCAGAGGAGCGGACATCTCCACCACCAAAAAAATTATAAACAGTTGACGGTGAGGAGGACCCAAAGGAATAGCTTCCTCTGGTACTCACAGTCTTGGGATACAGTGAACACGAAGTGTCAACGATTATTTCACCAGAAAATCTCTGTATTTCCTAAAAAGAAAAATGTGTGTCTTCATAGATAGTTGTCTGTTCGTAACAATGACGTCACATGGTTTATCTTCAGTGGAATATTGATCATACACAGTCTGGCTAAACGGATCCCGGATCGGGTTATTTATCCAGATCCGCATTCCGGATCCCTCACTACTATGTCATGGATTTGTTGTGCCTGGGTCGCGTTCTCTCTTTCCACAAATGCAAGGTTTTTTTTTGCTTGTTTGTCTGTTTTTCTTTAAAGAAGGTTGTGTGTGTGTGTGTGTGTGCGTGCGTGCATGTGTGTGCGTGCGTGCGTGCGTGTATGTGTGCGTGTGTGTGTGTGTGTGTGCGTGTGTGTGTGTGTGTGTGTGTTTTGCGTCATCTTACAGACACACAAACAAACAAACCTATGTGGGTGACAGCATGACTTCTCCTTGGCGGATGAAACAATAGCCTGAAAAAGGAAAAAAAAAAAAAAACAAAACAAAAAAAAAAATCAAAGATGAAGTGGAGACAGGATCAGTACCTTTGCCTTTCACCACCTAGAGTGGCACTGCGCATATTGGAAGGCATTCGTTACTTCCGGTTGGGCTGACTGGGTCCCTGATTACGGTCAGCTACCAGTTCACCACGTTTTGCTGCTGATGGTGTCAAACACACCTTTTCCGAGAAAAAAAAAATCAGGAAAAGATAACGCCTGTATTTTTCATCGCCAAAAGACTTTTTCTGTCTCTATTTATGGTGAAGATCATTACGCAGTTTGAGCAAATGTCATTTTGTAAATCAAACGTCACATCAAACCCAAGGGGAAAAAAATGATTTGGACTTGCACCTGCGCCATTAGTCCTTCACACACACACACACACACACACACACACACACACACACACACACACACCACCACACCACCACCACCACCACCACCACCACCACCACCACCACTACCACCACAACAACAAGAACAACAACAACAACCACCAACACAACAACAGCGGGGGTCACTCTCTGAGAACGCGAGCTCTGACAAAAAAAATTTCCCCCCTAACAGATTTGCGAACATCGTCAGTTGTCAGATTCGAAGCGCACACTTGGTGGCCCATCTGTGGCTTCGTGCAGGCAGCAGGCTGACGCTGCTCAACGGCAGATAAGCTACAGGCATAAGAGAGGGCAGCCCAGTCCGTTGAACGATGCTCTGGCTTGCGCGAGCGAACGCGACTCCAACCATGGCGAATAGAAGAAGGGGAAACGAGCAGACACCGTAATCCTCTTCCTTCAGCATCTTTGGAAACGTGAAACTTCCCAGTACACCTGTTCCAAGTAAATGGGCGGTTTTGTCACATGCCAAATCCCTAGCAAGTCGACAGAAGTCGGCAAATCACATTGCGTGACACATGGTTTCAGCTTTATCAAGGTGTCACTGCGTGCGGGCTAGTCCAGAATTGTACGCTGCCCTGTGACTGTTACGTTTCGAGACCCCACTGCGCACGATTTGTAACTGATGGATAAGAAATGAATTCGTGATTGAGATGAGAGAATTTCAGAAGACGGTCTCATGGCTACGACTAAGCAGATGTCTGAACTGCTCATCAGCTCAACGCCCTGGTCAGATTTTGGATTAGTATTAGGTTAATTAGTATTGAAACCTGGGGTTAGTATTAGTTTTGATTAATGCATTTCATACAAGAGAAAAGCTTGAAAAACAAGTTCGAAATGTAGATAGTCAAGTCTCTGATTGAGGTTCTTTCCCCAGTAAAATCCGATTAATCTCTACACAAACAAGATAAATTTGATGTGTGTGTGGCCTCGAGTTCAGAAATGAGGCTTTCCTCGTTATATACCACGATTGTGTGTGTGTGTGTGTGTGTGTGTGTGTGTGTGTGTGTGTGTGTGTGTGTGTGTTGCGTGCGAGCGTGCGCGCACGTGCGTGTGTGTGTGTGTGTGTGTGTGTGTGTGTGTGCGCGCGTGCGTGTGTATGTGTATGTGTGCATATATATATATATATATATATATATATATATATATTGGTGGACGACGAAGTATCGGCATTTTCGCTTCACACGTCAGCCAAAACGGCTCGGACAGTACGTGCGGCGCTCTCTTGCCCAGCGAAACACACGTGGAGGGATAACATCCCCCGCCGCGCGTGCAAGTCCCGAGGCAAGCGTCGTGTCGCTCCTGCCACACTAGGCGACTTGCAGGCAGATTCAGTCGCGGAGACTGCTGGGCCACTGTGTGCTGTACGTGTGGTAGTGTATGTGCCCGCTCCTGCGCCCACCCACCACCCCTATCCACTTGTCGCTTTGTGCTGTTCGACTTCGCTGCCAAGTGCTAGTTCTCGTGCAACAAAGAAAAAATAATGGTTATAGACACCAGTTTTTTTTTTAGTCTTTGCACTCAGAGGAGGATTTCTGTACCTACAAAAAAAAATTGTCATTGATGTGGTGATTTAGAGGTGAATTTCGTCGTACTTGTTATCGTGTGTTTATTTTATTTTATTGGAGTGATTTTGTTTTTATTTGACTTCCCTGCGGAAGCGTCTGCTTTCTTTTATCGTGTGCAACAGTTCATCTGTGGCTGGACCGAGTCGAACAGGTAAGAACAAGGAGCAGTGCAACGCGGGAGAGCACAAACACAACACAAACAGTACTCTTTACTTTAACAGTGCAGTACACCAGTACACAAAGACAAGCGTTTACCAACAGTTCAGTGCAGACTACAGTACAATACAGCGCAGTATACAGTGCAACAGTTATACAGCGCAACGAAACCTTGCAACAGTTCAGTACAAAATACAGCGTCACAGCACAGTACAATTTACGTTGCAACGACTCTGTGCAACAATAACTTACGACAAGTTCATTATAAAATACAGCACAATCCAGTACAATATACATTGCCAGTACAACAATAACTTACCTCAAGTTCAGTGTAAAATACACCGCAACTCAGTACAATGTACCTCGCAACAACACAGCACAGCAGTACACAGTAACGACACAGTACACAGTACCATACAACACTGAACAGTACGCTAAACAATACAACGAAACCGTAGACTAAACTACAACAAATATCGAACACATAACACAGCGCAACAACACGCGGATGTAAGACAGCGTAGTACAATACCACACAGTACAATGAAGTACAATCCGACACAGTGGCGTACAACACGGTTCAGCACACAAACAAAGCACAACACAATACAACATACCACATAACATAGAACAAACAAACAACAACAACAACAAAGCACAACACAATACGGGAGCCAGAATACCCCAGTTGGTAGAGCGCCGGACTCGTAATCTTGGTGATCCTGGGGTTGCGGGTTCGAATCTCCGCTGGGGCGTTTCCGTACAGGGGGATTTTTCCCTCGGAGTTAACATTGGTTTGTGACTCCATTTCCCATACAGTCCTTCGAATGAGACTATAAACCGAGGTTCCGTGTGTGAACGCACGCATAACATCTTGCACACACGTAAAATCCCATCACCAACTTTCGGAAGAGAAGGCCAGTTTGGCCGTTGGTATGGATGACACGTTACACATAACATGCACCCTGCGTGTGAGAATGGAAAGAATGAAGAAAGTAAGGAACTTGAGTGAACGATATTGAACGATATTGACTGGATGACACGGGAAACGACTGAATGAAGCGCCAGCTGGCATTCTTCAGTCGGCACTACCCAGATAGGCAGCCCGTTGTGTAAACGAGTGTTGATTGTAAAGCGCTAAGAGTTTGGTCTCTAGCCGAGAATAGGCGCTATATAAGTATTCATTATTATTATACAATACGAACAAACACCGCAACACAGTATAGCGCAATATAACGTTAGATGACACAAGACAGCCTAATACATTACGAAACAAGACAGAACAAGACAATGTACCACATCGCACTCCAAAATAATGCAGTATACCCAAGTGCCAATGCAATTAACACAATGGCGGATTGGCCCATTGCAAGAACACTTCAGCTCGCACTCACAGGGAAGACACACTCAGAGAGAACAGTCCATTTTTCACACAGGTGATGAAGAAGACCAGGATGTCTTCAGGTACAGTCAATACTGGACGGCTTTAAAGAAGACCAGGCTGTCTTCAGGTACAGCCAATATTTGGAGGGCTTTATTGAGAGTTCAGACCGCTGCCAACCCCAAACAGTTGGTCTTCTTAACCTTCTGTGAATGCCTTGGCGACTGTGCACCCAAGACATGCATTCTGACCGACAGAACCTGCACCGTTACTGGCAGAAATGTGTTGTCTATCCTCCTCCTCCATACGCCCATGTTCTGTCCAAATATATGTTGTGTTTTTTTGTTTTGTTTGTTTGGCTAAAGTGAAGAAGTAAACAAACAAAATTAATTTTTTTTTTTTGTATGGTATTGGCGTGAGCACGCCCATGCGTTACTATTAGAGCCATTCCATGAGCAAGTATGGTGTGTGCGTACGTGCCCTAATCATGAAAAAAAAAGAAGTCATCAAGTTTCCTATTAACCCTTTCAGTGCCTCTACCCGCAAGGCTACTGCGATCAGAACGGCACAGAAGTCGCTCAGCACTAGGCGCCATGCTGTGATTCATTTCTTGTTCGTGTGTGTGTGTTGTCTCCAGATTTCCTCTCAAATATGAAAGATGCATAGAGTAACTTCACATCGCATTATCTTTAAGATGGCGTATAATGCCATGTATAGAATGCACTCCAAAGAAGTCTCACTTGGAATGACATTTGGCACATGGCTCCTCTCAGGATCAGCTTTGTTCTCAGATCTGCATATGACCTTCTGCCCTGAAATGCAAACCTGGTGAAGTGGGGAAAAAAAACAAACGATCCTTCATGCCCCCTCTGCCATGAAAAACAAACAGTGGAGCATGTCCTAAGCTCATGTAAAGTAGCCCTGGCTCAATGAAGGTACACATGGAGGCACAACCAAGTGCTCAAAGAGATTGTACAAGTAGTCTGGGCTAGTACCAACACCACAAAAGGGAAAAATCACGACTCCAAAAGCACCCGCAACATTCTTCACAGCAGGAGGCAGCGAATCATGGCCAAGAACAACAGTGCCACTCGGAACATGCAGGCAGAATCTGCTGGACGGGGCAGATGACTGGGAGTGCACTGCAGACCTCCCA
>JADBJO010009579.1:0-2500 GCA_016801955.1 Conus betulinus | reverse complement strand
TTTTCTCTCTCTTTTTGTTTCTTTTTCTTTATTGCTTCATGTCATTTTGTTTGTTTCTTGTCATTCTTCCAGTGTTCCGTTCTTTGGTTGCTTCTCTTGTGTGTGTGTGTGTGTGTGTGTGTGTGTGTGTGTGAGTGTGAGTGTGTGTGTGTGCGTGGTGGTGTGGTGTGTGTGTGTGTGTTCTCTTACCTCAAACTCTTTTTTATTCCCATGTCTTTTTTCCCTATTTTCACCATTTTTCCCTTCACTTACGTCTTCCTATCGTTTTTTTCTTTTCTCTCTTGTTCTCATTCTGCCTTTCTTCTCTGGTTGCTTTCTCCCTCGCCTCTTTGCTCCTCTCTCTCCTGTACGCAGAGCTGCTGTTGAAAATGGAGAGTAAACCGAGCCACCAGAGCGTGAACAGTTGGACATTATCGACATCAGGTCTTTACCATGGCACCGGGGTATTCAAAGAAACAGAGCAGGGACGCTGTGTAGGAATTTGTTGTTGAACGCACACGCACACGCGCGCGCGCGCGCACACACACACACACACACACATACGCGCGTGCGCGCGCGCGCACGCACACACCACACACACACACACACACACACACACACACACACACACACACACACACAGGTGCGCACACGCGCGCGCACACACACACACACACACACACACACACACACCACACACACACACACACACACACACACACACAACACACACACACACACAGAGCCGGGGGAGGGAGAGACAGGGGAGGGAGGGGGAGTGAGATGGAGAGGCTGAAAGAAGGGGAAGGCGGGAAGGGAAAGAGAGAGAGAGAGAGAGAGACAGAGAGAGAGAGAGAGAGAGAGAGCGCAGACACGCACGCACACACACACACACACACACACACACACACACACACACAACACACACACACACACACAACACACACAAACAACAACACACACACACACACACACACACACACACACACACACACACACACACACACACACACACACCACACACACACAGATTATGGAAACCTGCTGCTTCTCAAACCTCCTGTAACAATTTAACTCGACAAAAGAGTTACCGTCTTCGACAAAATAGCTACTACTATCACTTCCCTCAAATTGATCACTGCTGATGTGCTTCATTGACTAGTCGTCTCCTTGCCTTTTTGGAGGGCGGGAGAGGGAGGGGGTAGGATAGGATGGGAGAGGGGGGGTGGTGGGCGGTGATATGTTATTTAAACACGATCACCATGAAGACTCACGAAATCAGATAGTTATGACGTATTCATAAAAAACAGGGAACCATGAATTATGGGCATGCGCACTGAGATCGTCGGTACTATCGCGCGGGGCTAAAGACCTTTTCTTTTTGTGTGTTTTAAAGAGGCATAAACTGCAGGTGAGGTAAGGTACGGTAATGTTGCTTACAGCCCAGCCGACCGCAAAGGGCCACATTAGGGCTGTCACCGCGTTGAAGTCAACTCACAAGTCATTCATTCACGCAACTCTTTTAAAATAATCTTCTAAAAAAATTTTAAAAAAAAAAAACGATTTTTTTTGTTAATATCTTTCCACTATATAGTCTCAGATCTGATGAAAAATATTAATCTCTTTCAAGCATTCAAGGGTCGCATCAGGTGGAGCGTCTCTGAACAAGGTTTTCATGGAATCTGCTGTTAAAAAAAAAAAAAAAAATGTTTGTGTCTCACATCATGCAAGTCCCAACACTCTAACTTAGACTGAAGGAAACTGTAGAGAAGAACCCTAATCAAACTGTTTGTGCAGCTCAACGCTTTCCAGCTTGAGGGTTCTTGACATTCGTTCAATTGTTCAGGACAATCAAAGAACAAAAGTAGGTTAACTCTTGCTCTCTTGATGAAATGATTGTCGCCCATAATTCCAAACGAATGCTGCTAACGACCCCAGTCGCCTAGCAGAAATGACAAGAGAGAACACACACAGAACAAATAAGGAGACCCCCCATCCCCCACCCCCCAACAAAAAGGATGTTCCAAGCTTGCCCATATACCCTGTACCTGACAAACCTACACAGCAACAACACGAGGAGAAAAGAAGAAATACAGATGGAATTTTCTTCAAGGCTGTGGCATAGCTTCTTCCGTCTTGGATAGAGTCAAACAAACAGGTGGACGAACAGTAACAAATGCTTATACTTACTTATACTTGATACTTGATATGTTGGGTGTTCGGGGCTTTTTACAAGGCCTGTTTACCACTCCTGATCAAAACTAGACTTGCGTGCGTGGCATGGCAAAAGCAGTCTAGTGATAACAGCTGGGGTCGAATTTGCATGGCAGACTTTCCCAATGGGCATCCAGTCTTCTCTTGAAAGCGCTAATGCTCGGGGCCGTCACCACACTATCTGGAAGACTGTTCCACGTGGACACCACTCTCTGCGCGAAGAAGCTGGAACGCATGTTTAGTCTGCAATGTCTTTTCTCTAGTTTTAGAGAGTTCCCTCTAGTGTCTCTACCTGGTGGAGCTGGAG
>JADBJO010009578.1:75000-82080 GCA_016801955.1 Conus betulinus | reverse complement strand
AAAGTTTGCGCCATCCCAAAGGACCTTTGGGACCAAAATACTTCCTGGGGACAAGCGCGAAATTGCGCGCAACAGACGGACCTTGGGACCAAACTAAACCTTGGGACCAACGAAACCTTGAGACAAGACCTTGGGGCACAAACGAACACTGGGGCCCCATCGGAACCTTGGGCACCACCAAACCGAACTGTGAGACCACATGAACACTTGGGACCCAACGAACCTTGAGGACCAACACGGACACCCCCTTGGAGATCAACGAACCTTGGGACAAACGAACTGAGGAACCACGAACCTTGTAGACCCAATGACCTTCGTGACCAATCGAACCCCCTTTGAGTAACACGGAACCTTCGGGCCCACTTCGCGCCCAGTGGCTCTAGGACCCACAAAACCTGGGGAACCAAACGAACTTGGCCAGACCAATTGGAAACTTGGGACTATCGGACTCTTCGGGGACCACCAAATCTTGCGGAACAACGACTTGAGACCAATGACCATGGTGGGGACCCTAATTGGAACCTTGGGACCATGATGAACCCTCGGGACAAAGAATCATACGGCGATTCAATGGACCCCCCCACCTTCGCCGGACCACCTCCGAAATCCTGGGCCAATGGACCTTGGAACCAAAATGACACGCTCCCTTCCACATCCACGGGTTATCGCCACAGACCTTATAAACTATGCCAGTGCCGTCATATCAAAGACCAACTGCGACAGTGGCAAGCAGAAAAGGTCAAACTGGGAGCTAGATGGCCCACCCTGAGCACAAATTGCCATGCACGCACTTCCTCTCGTAACCGCATTCATTCCACGTCCGTACACACGCGGTCCTCGCTCACATAACAGCCACAGAAGCTCCACTACCGTCCTCTTCTCACTCTTCTGCCCCCTTACCATTCCGGGGATAATTTACTAAACTATAACCAACTTTCCAACATAAACAACTATTTGTTTAACAAAATAGTTTCTTCATACCTCCTCTCCACTCGGAGGTGTAATCATTCCACAACGATGCACTAGCTGGCGATTACAAAGGTGTCATATCATTTATACATTAGTAGTTCATTCAAATACATCTTTTAACGTCTCTCCTCCTCAACTCGGAGAAACAATGGATTAAAATTCCCCAAGAAGGATTATCCAAAAGATGGCGTTAGATATAGAGACATCAGATCTAGTCGCCAGACAGCCAGGGGGGACATACTCACAACTCATTGTTTGGTGCAACATGACAACTCTTTTCAGTTCTCTCACGACTGCCGCAGTCGTTGTCCTCTTCACAGTTATGGTGCTGCCACAGCACTGGAGCCCAAATATGGCTTGGAGCGACTTAACAGTCGCTTGTTTATTTCCCCCTGTTTACCCCGTTCTCTTTCCACACCCCGTTACTGGTGCTACCACAGCACCGGGAAGGGTGCTCTGAAAGCACGAATGAAGTCCGTTGTAAGTAATCTATTTCAAAATCTGAATAATGATAAATTCTTTCCCCTTTTTTTCCCTTTTTACTTAACTCCTCTCTTTTTCTTCTCCCCCATCTGTCTATACCTGGACCTGGTACATGGTAGATTAAGGTGGAATCTCGTTCTGTGCTGCGGTTTGCAACAACCTGTCAGGGAGTGACCGCAAGGCATCTCCTTTCTCCTTCCTTTACCTTATTTTTCTCATCTTTGCGCGCTTTTCCTGAGTACATATTCAGGAGCTACTCATCTAACTCTACGCATTACCAGGCCCATGGTTACTTGACCAATCATGGACACGCTCGTCCGTCCATTTTTCCAATAATCACCCTACGTCTATACGCCACCAGCGACAACCGATCACGCCTGGCCGGCCATGTACTCTTCTTTCGTACCTTTTCCTCCCCTATCTAGGGAAATGCTTTATCACAACCACTGGGGCGCGCACGACGGAACGTCACATGTCCGCAGTGTGCGGCTACATCACATGACACTAGTGGTCAAGTCAAATGTTGAACTGATCGGATAAGGTCGTTTGCCTCTTTGACCATCCTTTCACACCACACCCAACACACACACACACACAGTGTTTACACGCTGTGAGTCCGCCTTCCAACAGTTTGCTTCTTGAGCCAATGTTTTCGGAGAATGTTATGGATCTAGATCTAGACCCAGACCCAGACCGTGGCTAAGACCGTACCCGAGCCAGATCTATTCATATTGACAAGTTACGGGCCCTCCACTTACGCCCTCTCTTTCTTATCAGAGTGTTTTTTCCCATGTTACATGGGAAAAAAAAAAAAAAAAAAAAAAAAAAAAAAATGGATGATGCAGGGTTTATGCTGGGTGATCGCGGGCCGGTAAGATACTCGTCGTAGATGGCTACAGGTACCACAGACAGGTCACCTCGAAACGACACTATTATCTGGCAGTGCTGGCGGTCGCAGCACGCAGGCCACCCAGTTGCACAGTAAAAACTAAAGACGAACACCGTGTTTGATCTCTCGATGCAGATGAGCCAGACATCCCTAGTGCAAACCGTGGCGGAGCGAGCATGACATGCAACCAGATGATGATGTGTTCAGCGATGTGAAACCCGACGCCGCATGGCTGAAGCAGCAAAGCAAGATCCAACCAGGCCAGTCAGGCGCCTGCTCAAAACCGAAATGCAACTTGCCGGTCAAGGACGAGGTGACAGACGTCAAGGATGTAGCATTTGGATCGGTCAGATCAGTCATACTACGTGCCAGGGCCACGGAATTGCCGCCCGTTCCGGCGACCGGAGATGAGGTTAACATCAACGGTGCCTGGGGGGGAGACTTGGGAAGAACAACGGTTCTTATGCATATCGATGCAAACTGGAAAAAACTCTCTTTGCAACGGACGAGAACCTTGAAAAACTCCAGTCCAAAGGTGCTGACTGCTGTTCATGGATGCCACTTTTCCGCTGTTGTCCCAGACCGCACAAACAACTGTTCACGACTTTGGGGACAGTTACAGGTTGTGCCCCTCGTGTACGCCCTGATGACTCGGAGGGGCATAGGGCACTATCAGCAAGTGTTTCAAAGCGTCAGAATAGCTGTTCGGTAAAGAACCCACCGCAAACTGGCGCTCTGCACTCATCGTGTGCGATTTTGAGCAGGCGCTTTGGACAAGCATTGAGACAGAGCTGCCCCCGCGCGCGTCTTCAAGGATGCGTCTTCCACTTTACGCTGAGTCTGTTCAGGAAAGTCCAAGAACTAGGACTGGCAGGGGATTTTCGGAGAAACAACAGGGTGGCAAAAGTTCATTCGCAAGGTGCTCGCCATTGGATACATTCCGATTGCAGTGATGATGATGAGTTTCAACCGCTTGTTCAACCAGGAGAGGACCAGACGACTTCTCAGGCGCTACCCTGCCCTCCACGATTTCATCAGATACTTCACACGCACTGACCTGGGCCCGCAAGCTATCTTTCCACCAGCGTCCTGGTCAGTCTCGGACCGAGACATGGATCAAGGACGAAAAACAACGCTGACTGTAAGTAACACACTTGTTTATTTTCACTAACCGTTAAATGAAACTTTTTTTTTTATCTTCCCGGAAAATGAGATTTCTGTGGAAAACTTAATTTGCAGCAGAAAAGTGTGTGTGTGTGTGTGTGTGTGTGTGTGTGTGTGTGTGTGTGTGTGTGTGTGTGTGTGTCCAAACGCACCTAGATCTCGGTATCTTACCGACCAATTTCTTTGGAACCTACTGTCCGTAAATGAAATATCGCGATTTTTGTGAAGCTATTTTTCCTACGTCAAAAGAAAGGGTCACTGAGCCGCTATAAGGTCAAAGAGTGTAAAAAACGGCCCAAATCTCAGAGGGTAAGATGAGCTCTAAAATAAAATTTGGGTTGACAGTAGATACAACTTGTGTGTACAGCTTCTTAAGTTTTAAATTAGTCGGTCAAAGGTCAAGGTCGCTAGAAGGTCAAATGTACTTTGATTTCATGAAAATGAAAACAATCAGGTGAAAAAGTGTTTTTCAAGCTATAGCTATAGCTCTTTCTGCACGGAATGAATAAACTTTATACTATGTCTTAGACAAAGGTTTTGACTTAGATACGTGAACAAAGCTTTTTGTTTGTTTGTTTGTTTGTTGTGTTTAGTCAAAGGTCAAGGTCACGAGAGTAATTGAAAAAAAAAACTTTTTTTTTTGCATACTGACCATACTGTTTCGCATGTACACAAGCGTTAAAGAAAATATGAAAGGCACCATTGGTGCCAAACCAAGGTGAATATATTATCCTACTTACCCGCAAAAAGTTATAGTCATCGGTGCGAAGGTCAAGGTCATAGATGCATGTAAAGCCCATTTTTGCGAGAAAATTTGCGTTTTTTCACAAATAAAAGTTCGCGAAGCGATAGCACCATATTCCTTTTGCCGAATCAACAGATTTCATACCTTGACAGACTTACTAATGGTGATGATGCACGTGCATACCCTAGATATTGTTCTCAGTGGCTGTAACTTATCTTTGTATCACATTTGTCGCTGATGACTGTCTTCATGGCTCTTTCCCGTAGTCATTTTTTTTCCATCTAGGATATTCTTTTTTTCCCTACTAGCTTTGCTTTACAACCTGTAGGAAGGCCGTTTTCCTCCTCACCTATCGATTTTTTGCAGGGAATTCTCTCTGCCTTCTGTCCTATTTCACCTCTTCTTTATTTATTGTTTGTATTTGACAAAGGCTTCTTATAGAAGCTCCATGGTGTATTTCATGTCATGTTCTACTCACAGTGAAACATTCTTTTAGAGTGTTGGGGACTTGCACGATGTGAGACATAAACACTTTACAGCAGAGTCCATGAAAACCCTGTTCAGATATGTTCCACCTGACATGATCTTTGAGTTTCTGAAAGAGATTAACATTTTTCATCTGATTTAAGATTTTACGGAAGAAAAGATTTTTAACGAAGTTTCTGGTGCATTTTTAGAAGATGTATTTTAAAGAGATGTGTGAATTTGTTTCGTTTGTTTGTTTGTTTGTTTGTTTTTGATGACTTGTGAGTTGTGATTTTTTTAACGTGGTGACATCCCTGATATGGCCCTTTGCGGTCGGCTGGGCTATAAACAACATTACTTACCTTACCTGAGCCCAAATATCACGTGTTTTGTAATTGTTTACATTAAATTGGTGTCTCTCTATTCTATTCTGTGTTTTGATTCTTGGTTGTTTATTGAAAGAGACTCTTGCAGTCCCTTTGATTCAGTGTAGCTTTGCTTAGTTTTTTTTTATTTAAATCCAATGTTTACTATATAGTTTTATGTGTTGTTTGCTTCAAAAACAGCTGCCTTACCGCTTTTCCTTTTCAACAAAGCGTTTGGAACTGCTGTTGGTCCCCGGAGGACCAGGCTGTGGTTGTTCATCAGGGTCCTGAAAGACCGCCAGGCTGTGGTTGTTCATCAGGGTCCTGAAAGACCGCCAGGCTGTGGTTGGTCATCAGGGTCCTGAAAGACCGGCAGGCTGTCGGCGAGAACAGCTTTGGGGCTGCAAGGAGGGGTCAGCCAGCACCCAGGCGCTGCCGAAAGTGGCGCACCCTGGAGGAAAGGTTGATGACACTCAAAGCTGAGCACAACCATGGTAAGACCATGGAGAGGAGAGGAGGGGGGGGGGGGGGGGGGGGGGGGCGGTTGCTGGGGGTGGTGTGGTTGGTGGTGGTTGTGGTGAGGGGGAGGGGGAGGGGCTGGTGGTGTTATGGTGATGGTGGGTTGGTGTGGTTGGGGGGTGGTTGTGGTGGAGGGGGGGGGGGATGTGATGGTGGGGTTGGGGTGGGGTGGGGTGGGGGTAGTGGTGGGTGTAGTGGTGATGGTTTAAGTGTGTGTATGTATCTCTTGATCTTCTCGGTCAGAAGACCCTAAAGAGCCGAAAAAGAAATATATAACTGCACAATATATGATACTTTTTTTTTTAGCTCTAAAAGGTCTTTTGGCCAAGGAGATCAAGAGATACACACGCATACAAAGACACAAAACATATACACAGAGATAACACAGAAAGTGCGATAAATCTTTAGCTTAAGGGCTGTTAGGGATGTGAGAAATATATTTCACTTATCCAAAGTTCCGCTTAGCCGTCGATTCGCCTACTAGTCGAAAAGTTAATATTCCAAAGTGGAGCTTTGGCTGGGAAATAAAAATTGCTTTCAGGTATGTGAACTTTTGTTTATCCGTGTTTCAGGTAAGCATATGACTGTATATATGTACTCTTGAGTATGTGTGTGCAGGAGACTGCACGCTGCACGAGTACTGGGAGGCAAGTCAGATACCTCGTGCATCATTGAGACTGTCTCCCGATATCCTGGTCCTCCAGACCGAATCTGGTCTTTTCTGCAGAGAGAGAGAGAGAGAGAGAGAGAGAGAGAGAGAGAGAGAGAGAGAGAGAGAGAGAGAGAGTTAAGTTTTTTGTACAGGATGCCAATCGCTCGTTAGAAATAATAGTGATATCATCATGCTGATTTATTTCTTGGTTTGTTATTGCTTGATTTTGTGAAGATTTTCATTGCGTAGTACGTTTCCGGGGAAAATGCGTCATTATTATAACCATTTTTTTTTTTTTATTTTACCATTATTCTTTGGTTGTATTATTTGATTACAGCAAGTCACCTAAGCAACCTGGCTGTAACTTTTTTTGGGATTAATTGCGAAGTAGAGCCACTGCGCCACTGATAAAAAGTTGAGAGTTATACACATCAGGGTGCACTGTGTTCATGTTTGTATGCGTCGGTCTCCATGTGAACATATGCGTGCGGAAAAATTTACACATGTGCGTATCTAGGTGTACAATAAACAACAAATTAAGCGTTTATCATTCATGCTACTAAAAGCTTATAGAGAAGTACACAGTCACTTCAAAAAAAGCAAACGTAATACTGCACATTGAGCAGTCAATCACTGCCTTAAGTATAAGCTAAATATCGATGTTGACAGTTTCCTTGTTTCAGTACAATTTACAAATTGACCACGGGTCAGTCATGGCTTGACAACTGGTCAGTTTGACCATGGTTTGACCACTGGTCAGTTTGATATTGCTTGACCAATGGCCAGTCTGACCATTGCATGACCACTGGCTATAAGGTCTGTGGCATAC
>JADBJO010009578.1:62500-67500 GCA_016801955.1 Conus betulinus | reverse complement strand
CATAGTACATCTGTAGGGTGGACAGACACTTCAGCTTACATAGTACATCTGTAGGGTGGCACACTGCCCCACAGATGCTTCAGGTTACATAGTACATTTGTAGGGTGGACAGATACTTCGGGTTACATAGTACATCTGTAGGGTGGACAGACACTTCAGGTTACATAGTACATCTGTAGGGTGGACAGACACTTCAGCTTACATAGTACATCTGTAGGTGGACAGACACTTCAGCTTACATAGTACATCTGTAGGGTGGACAGACACTTCAGCTTACATAGTACATCTGTAGGGTGGACAGATACTTCAGCTTACATAGTACATCTGTAGGGTGGACAGATACTTCAGCTTACATAGTACATCTGTAGGGTGGACAGACACTTCAGCTTACATAGGGTGCGCAGATACTTCAGGTTACACAGTACATCTGTAGGGTGGACAGATACTTCAGGTTACACAGTACATCTGTAGGGTGGCACACTGCCCCACAGATGCTTCAGGTTACATAGTACATTTGTAGGGTGGACAGATACTTCGGGTTACATAGTACATCTGTAGGGTGGACAGACACTTCAGGTTACATGGTAACATCTGTAGGGTGGACAGACACTTCATCTTACATAGTACATCTGTAGGGTGGACAGACACTTCAGCTTACATAGTACATCTGTAGGGTGGACAGATACTTCAGCTTACATAGTACATCTGTAGGGTGGCACACTGCCCCACAAATGCTTCTCAAAGTTGTCCACGATGCACACTGTAGTATGCTGGCACAACGGAATTAAGGTATATTCCAGTTATCTCTTCCTAAAAATGCGATGTATAACAAGATGCTCAGCATGTAAAAATACTCCCAGTTTATCTTGAATACGCGTGAGATATTCCATAAAGAGGAAAACCTGTTTGGGGCCGTTATAGCCCTTAGTAACGGCTTCTCTGGTAAACATCCGCCATCATCTGTGACCCATAATGAACATACCTACAAATTTTCCGCTAGTAACGGCTATAACGGTAAAATAAACATCGGGCATCATCCGTGACCCATAATAAACATATCTACAAATTTTCAGAAAGATCGGCCCTAGTAGTTTTGTCTGGAGCTAGTGGAACACATTTTGACCGCGGATGGACAGCACATAGAAACACAGACAGCCTTTCTTTGTTCTCATTGTAAAGTACTCGATGGTCTATAAGAACTGGGAGTACAAAAAAACTGCCCTATCGAAACCGCACACACTGTCTTATCATGCCGTTTCCATAGCTGAACTTTGCTTTCATTGTCGCTGATTCGGTTATAAATTTTATGGCACTTAACAATCATACAGTCCGTAAAACAGGTGGAATGTACATTATTGATTGAAGATATTAGATGAATTACTACGTTCTACTGCCTCATACGAACTGAGACTTGCCAGTAAAGGACATCACATGATATAACAGCCCCCCCCCCCCCCCCCTCCCCCCCCCCCCCCCCCCCCCCCCCCCGGGGATTCACTCACCCGCCTTGAGCTATGCATTATTACCCCCTTTGCATTCAAATCAAATGGATGACTCTAACCCGTGTATCAAAACCAGCGTGTATCCTTGTGGGACTCACAAACTTCCTACCGTCAGCAATATACAGTAGCCAGCATGAATCACCATGGGGCCCATACACTCGCCATTCTCGTTCGTACATAGAAACATTAGGCATCCCTGTGGGACTCACATTATACAGCTCTCGGCCAATAATTTCCCAGGGAAGAACCGGTTACTTTAGAGGGTCGAGGACGCTGGGTCAGCGAGTTAGTAAAGATACAGACAGACGATCTTTTTCAAAAGTTGCTCATTGTGGTGAAACGAGTCATTCATGTGGGGATGGAGACTATATCGAGGGTTGACTGCCAGAACCTAGTCTCTCCCCTATCTCTATCTATCTATCTATCTATCTATCTATCTATCTATCTATCTATCTATCTAGATCTGTTTCGAGCGCTGGCACTCCTCAGGATGGTTTTGGCATATAATAATGCCTCTATAACACACATTGTATACCAAGCCACTGTGACATCAGAAAATGAAAAAGAAACATACATAGGGATCACTGAAAATCACTTCAAAACCAGATATGCAAACCATAAACAGTCATTCAACAAAGAAAAATACAAAAACAAACAGAACTGAACAAATATATTTGGAGACTTAAAGACAAAAAAATAAACTATAACATATCCTGGAAAATCATAAAAAGGGCATCACCATACAATTACATTTCAAAAAGATGCAACCTATGTTCAACAGAAAAATGGTTAATACTATGCAAACCATACTTAGCAACCCTAAATACTAAAGTAGAAATAGTAAACGACTGCAGGCACAAATGGAAATCGTTGTCAGCAACGCACCCTGAACTGTAAACAACCTGAAAAACCGAACAACACGTGCAGCCAATCCGCACGTGCAAACAGTGACATTGGGCCATATAACACCGGCAGTAGGCGACCCAAACCATCCTGAGGAGAGCCAGCGCTCGAAACAGATCTGTTTGATTTTAAAACTTCCTTTTACCATACTATTTTTGAAGAGATGTTGCTCCCCAAAGGGTTGAGCACTTTAAAAATTTTATTAGGCGTTTTTAGTAGTATTCTTGATATATATATATATATATATATATATATATATATATATATATATATATATATATATATATATATATATATATATATATAAGGGGGAGATACTGGGTTCTGGCAGTCAACCCTCAATATGCAAGGCTCATGATGTCCAAGCTGTACCAGTTTACATTTGAAAGGACTTTCTAATCACCAGTCCAAGCTTTATAAAATGATCAGTCTGAATCCGTATCATTTTATATGAAGAGACCGGTCTGAATCCATATCATTTTAGATAAGATAACTAGTCTGAAGCTGTACTATATCATACAAGATAACTAGTCTAAATTCATACCATTTTATATGAAAAGACCGGTCTGAATCCTCATCATTTCATATAAAATAACCGGTCTGAATCCATATCATTTTACATAAGATAACCAGACTGAATCCATACTATTTTATGTACGATAACCAGTCTGAATCCGTGCCATTTTATATAAGATAACCTGTCTGAATCCATGTCATTGTATATAAGATAACCAGCCTGAATCCACATAATTCTATATAACATAACCAGCCTGAATCCATATAATTCCATATAAGATAACCAGTCAGAATCCATATCATTTTATATACGATAACCAGTCAGAATCCATGTCATTTTATATAAGATAACCAGTCAGAATCCATGTCATTATATATATATATATATATATATATATATATATATATATATATATATATATATATATATATATATATATATATATATATATATATATAACCCAGTCTGAATCCATGTCATTTCATCAGAATCAGACTCACCACTCTGAGCCACCGTGGAGCCTCGTTGATCCTGACGCCCCGGAAGTACATGTTGGCCACAACGCAGGCCAGCACAGTGGACAACGTGATCATGACCATGCTAAGACAGAAGTAGGCCCCTGCAACAGACAGCATGATCATCGCCATACAACAGACAACATGATCATCACCATACAACACACACCATGTTTATCACCATACAACACACAACAAAAGTAGGCCCCTGCAACAGACAGCATGATCATCACCCTACACAATCATCATCATATATTACACAACTTGATCATCACTATGCGAAAGACAACACGATCATCACCATACAACACACAACATGATTATCACCACGTAACAGACAACATGATCAACACCACGTAACAGACAACATGATCATCACCACAAACAGACAACATGATCAACTCCATACATCAAACAACATGATCATCGCCATACAAACATACAACATGATCATCACCACGTAACAGACAACATGATCAACATCACGTATAAGACAACATGATCAACACCACGTGACAGACAACATCATCATCAACATGCATCAGACAACATCATCATCACCATGCAACACACAACATAGTATCACCACAAACAGACAACATGATCATCACCATAAACAAAGAACATGATCTTCACCATTAACAGAGAACATGATCTTCACCATAAACGGAGAACATGATCTTCACCATAAACAGAGAACATGATCTTCACCATATACAGAGAACATGATCATCCTCATGCAACATATAACACGGTCATCACCATACGACACACAACATGATTATCACCATACATCACACAACTTGATCATCGTCATGCAACAGACAACATGATCATCACCATAAACAGACAATATGAACATGACCATGCCGAGACAGAAGTAGGCCCCGGTAATAGACAACATGATTATCATCACAGACACATTATCATCACTCCAAACAGACAACATAATCATCACCATAACAGACACATGATCATCACCATGCTGAGACAGAAGTAGGCCCATGCAATAGACAACATGATCATCACCATGCTGAGATAAAAGTAGACCCATGCAACAGACAACATGATCATCACCATGCTGAGACAGAAGTAGGCCCATGCAATAGACAACATGATCATCACCATGCAACAGACAACATAATCATCACCATAATGAAGCACAAACATTAACCATGTGATAGATTGTGTTCATCATCAATCCTATACCTACACGCCTCCATCTGTTCATCCACTGACTCATCGATCCGTTTCTTCCTTCATTCATCCCTTCATCTGCACGGTCCACTCACCAAATGAGAGGAATGGAGGCAGCGGCTCTGGGAGTGAAGTCAGCTAGCACCAGCAGCAGGAAGAAAAATGCCACGAACACACTCATGCCTGCAACAGACGTGACAGAGGAATCACAAACACTGACACCAGACGTCACAGACAAACACATTGCAACCAACGGTCATAGACATAGAAAAGACTCTCTCTCTCTCTCTCTCTCTCCTCTCTCTCTCTCTCTCTCTCTCTCTCTCTCTCTCTCTCACACACACACACACACACACACACACACAC
>JADBJO010009578.1:55000-57500 GCA_016801955.1 Conus betulinus | reverse complement strand
TCATCGACTTGCCTGATAGCCCCAGGTGCAGAATGTACAGCCATGTGGCTAACTAAAGGAATAAACTACAAGACAAGAAGAAGTTGGATGAAGGTCTCACTAGGGGGATCTAGCGGGTGTCAGACCTAGACATTAAATCAACCGGCTGGTCAGGGCTGGAATATCAAGCTGCTATGATCCCAGCTAATGATGCAGCCAGCCGTGCCGGGGAGATGAAGTCTGGGAGAGCACAAAGCATCTGTCTGTGCATGCATAATGATAGGGGATGAAGGAAGAGTGAATACGCCCTGTAGGAAGATCAGCCTGTCTATCCCCTCCTCCTCGATCCTTCTCTTATTTTCATCAGCCTGTCTCTTGGGTTATAGGATAACATCTAAGTGACTCTCCTTTGTGTGTCTGTGGTCAACCTTATTATCTCATTTTTTACTTGAATGTTCCATACAAAAGCGTATGTTCAATGTCTCATGATCATTTTGTCGAACGAATCTACTTTTAACGTTGCACATCTGTCTTTGTCCCAAACCAGAAAGACCAGAATCTAGCCAATTTGGCTGTACAGACACACAAGTCTCATCCCTTGGCAAATAGCTAACCTTCTTTTTTTGTTTGTTTGTTTTTTGGTTTAGTGGTCTGAAAATCACGGGAAGATTTTGTAGGTGACGGACTTCCGAGGCTGCAGGTGTACTGGTCCGCATTAGGGCTTTACGAACTTTGTTAGGAAGCTGTGCGAGCGAGAGAGCGAGATAGAGAGAGAGAGAGAGAGAGACGAGACAGAGAGAGAGTAGAGAGTGAGAGAGAGATGCGAAGCCAGATAGCCGTTAGACACAGTATTGCACATGACGAGAGTTATTGATGCATCTGTTGATACGAAGAAAAGCGTCAGTACATGCTTCACCAGAACGACGAACTCCGTCTTATCATGTACGCATAAGCCCACAGATTCTTTGCACAATCCCACACGCAGGTTTTGTGTGTGTTGGTGTACGGCATGTGTGTGTATGTTTGTTTGGAATGACTTGTTTGTGTGAATGTGCAGACCGGGTTGTGAGTGGGAGTGTGCGCGCAGCTCGAGCATACGCAAGTTATTTACCTGAAAGCCTCATTGAGAACAATTCAACGCAGAGAGAGAGAGTGGACATGAAACCAGCCCTCCTGACTACAAGAGACATGACAATGATTGACATCTCATGTTCGTGCCTCGCATGCCCACGTTGTATTTGGGGTGCTCTTATATCGTGATTCTCTCCTCTCTCTGTCTCTCTTCTCTATCTCTCACTCTCTCTCTTCTATCTCCCTCTCTCTCTGTGTCTCTGAACTCCCAACATTTCATTTACAGCCGTTGCCATCCTCTACACCCGCGACATTGGTTTACCAATCCTTACCCATTGGTGTTCCTCCCCAGATAGAGAGAGAGAGAGATTAGCGACGTCAAGATAGGCCGAGAGAAGAGAGCCCAGACTATGAGAATTGTTGATTCTGCTGACTGGTGCCCAAAGACAGATGTTATTGGCAGATTATTATTACACTTTCGCGATTTTCGTATTCGCATTCCCAAAGGTAACATGTTCCGGTTAACATTCCATTTATCTCATCAGTCTTCACGTTTATTTGATTATTTCCGTTTTTCTCATTAATTTTATATAGACTAAAATCCTATTCTCTCTGTCTCAGTACTCTCACTCTCTCTATCTGGCAGTAAATGGTTCACTCCTCTCCAGTAGGTCTTGTCCCTTTAGTGTGCGTTCATGTGTGAAACAAAAGTGGTTTTGTGTGGCAGTCTTCTGTGTTTGACACGTTTCTGCAAAAAGTCCAGTTCAGCTGCCAGTTTGCTGTGCAACATGCGTCAGAATCGAGTTCAGAGGTCGAGAGCAGGAGAGATGCATAAGCATCATAAACAGGCACCGTGAGCACACCACAGTGTCAGCTGCCGCTGCACGCATTGCATTTAATTTTGCCGTGTCAGCCATAGTTGGAATTACAGTGAGACTGAAGTGCTTTTATGGATAGAAGCGAAGAGCTTATTTATTTAAGTCACGCAGTGTTGATGATTGTGATATCTCTCTCTACTACTCTCTCTCTCTCTCTCTCCTTCTCTCTCCCTGCATCCTCGCTCTCTCTGCTCCGCCGTCTACTCTCTCTGTAGACTTCGACGTGGCGTCTATTGTCCTCATTATGTGAGTGTACATGTGAGTGTGTGCGTGCGTGTTGTGGCGTGCATGGGTGGGTGTGCTGGGGTGTGTGGTGCGTGCGTGCGGCGTGCGTGCGTGCGTGCGTGGGCGTGCGTGTGTGCGTTGGCGTGCGTGCCGTGGGTGTGTTGTGTGTGTGTGGTTGTGTGTGTGTGTGTGTGTGGTGTCATGTTTGTTGTGGTTTGTGTTGTGTGTTTGAAAAATAGACCTTAGCCGGTTTTTGTATAACAAATGATGCAAAATATGTAAATATTGTTCGCACAACTGAAAAGTTGAAGTATGCGATATTTGTGATGTTTATTAATTATATATCC
>JADBJO010009578.1:47500-50000 GCA_016801955.1 Conus betulinus | reverse complement strand
GGAGTCCTGATTTTCCCTTTTGTGGTGTTGGTACTAGCCCAGACTACTTGTACAATCTCTTTGAGCACTTGGTTGTGCCTCCATGTGTACCTTCCTTGAGCCAGGGCTACTTTACGAGCTTAGGACATGCTGCACAGTTTGTTTTTCATGGCAAAGGGGGCATGAAGGATCGTCTGTTTTTCCCCCACTTCACCAGGTTTGCATTTGAAGGCAGAAGGTCATATGCAGATCTGAGAAATGAAGCTGATCCTGAGAGGGGGCCATGTGCCAAATGTCATTCCAAGTGAGACTTCTTTGGAGTGCATTCTCCCATGTTGTCCATTGCCCTTGCTGGCTCTGCTGGACTGCTTTTTGGAGTCTTTGTTGGTCTTCTTTCTTTTCTCATCTCCTGAATCATCATGTCTCTTTTGGCTTTTCCTTTGGCCTTTGACCACCATTCAGTTTTGGTCACCCCCAGTCCTTGTCTGTTGGTCTGTGTGTGTCCTGTTATTTCTCTGATCTTGAGACTTTCTTTTGCAGAATCCATCGCCTCTTGAACTTTCCATTTTCTGCCTGTCTTCAGCTGGGGCTTGATTGCTTCAAACCACCCTTGTCTCCTGAGTCCTCCAGCATGCTTTGAAGTCTGATCTTCCCTGCTTATATTCCTCCAGGATGGATTTCAGTGGTAGTTTCAGCTTTGCTTGGCGACAGTATAGCGCGCTATGTCAGTCAGACAGGGTGGGACACCAAGCCATTTCCTTGTGAACTTGTTGATTTTGGATTCCATTGCCTCCACTACTATGCTGGTGCAGATGTCGTATATCATCAGAGGCCATAGGAGCTTTGGTATCAGCATGAAACTGCAGACACCAGACCTTGTATTTGCCAGGGAGCCCACACTGGTCAATGGTCTCCAAGCCTTCTTCCGACATCTGTTTGGTTTCTTTTGCTCTTTGTGTGTCTTTCAGCGTATCATCATACCATCTTCCAAGGCTCTTGACTGGCTCTTCTGTTACTGTTGGAATGGTGGTCTGGTTGGCAACACTGAAGACCACAGATTCGGCCACTTTCCTTTCCTCAGTGAGAGACTCCGTGATTTCTTTGCTTGAACTCATTCTGGATGAGGCAACTATGTCGTCCAGCCTCTCCAGCACGTGACGTGTCTCGTCTTCTCTGGATGAAATCACTGTAGTGTCATCCATGAAGGCCTTGAGAGGGGGCATCTTGTATCCATCGCCAAGGTCTGTTTGTCTTGCGTTGCTTGTTGCTGCTTTCAAGATGACTTCCATTGCCAACACGAACAGTATTGGGGAAATGGCGCAGCCCATTGCAATGCCACTTCCAAGTTGATCCAATCTGTTGTGTACTCCTTGGTAGAGAACCGCATTGAGAAGCCATTGAAGTACTTCTTGAGCATGTCGCAGATGTTCTTTGGCACATGGTACATCTTAAGAGCCAACTGTATCATCTCATGGGGTACAGATCCATATGCGTTTGCCAGGTCGAGCCACACTACGTCCAGGTCTCTCTTTTCTGTTTTTTGCTCTTTGGATTGCGTCCCAGATCATTGTGATCATGGCGTGTTCTACACAGCCAGCCACGCCTGGAATGCCACCTTTCTGGACTGACACATCCAAGTACTTGTTTTCCATGAGGTACTTGGTCAGCCTTGCTGCCATGACAGAGAAGAAGATTTTCCCTTCGACGTTCAGTAGTGATATTGGCCTGAAACTGGCTGATGTCACTTGAGTTTTGCTCTTTGGGGATGTACACACACCATCTGCCGTCATCCACTGGCCGCTGATCTTCTGATTTCTCCAAGCTGATCGCAGCAGCCTGTGGAGCCACTCCAGCACCTTGGGACATTTCTTGTACAGCTGGTAAGGTATTCCGTTTGGCCCTGGTGATGATTTGGCTCTGGCTTTGTCGACCACCTTCTTGATTTCCGCCAACGTTGGAGGCTTGTCATTGAACTGTTCCTCAGGGTTGGTTGGCCACACCAGACCTTGAATGTCGAGTGGTGCTTTGCTCTGTGAGTCAGTGTATGTTTTTCTCAGATGCTGCTCAAGAACTCCTTTGTCCACACTTAGGTCCCAGATTTTGGCTGCTCAAACAGAGTTCTGGCAAACTGGAAGGGGTCTCTGAAGAAACGCTCTTGTGTCTTCTTCTTTTTGCTCTTCCTCTTCCTCGCAGATTCCGCTTTGCTGAGGGCACTGTGTTTTGCTTTCAGGTCTTCCCAGAGTTTTTTCAAGCCTTGTTTTTCAGCTGGCAGAGCAGTCTTCATTTGCTTCTTGAGGTTTTTTCTTTTGGACCCTGATCTTGTCCATCTCTTCTTGGCGTCTGGATTTCTTTGGAGGTGTTTTCTCTTTGGGTAGTTTTGCTCCATAGGCGTCTCTACATGTGGCATACACAATGTCCCCATATGTGGCTAGTTTATGTTCCAGGGTGCTTTTCCCTATCAGTGCATCGAGTCTTTGGACAATTTTTGCATCCAGTTTCTCCCAATCTTCAGTCTCGTTTG
>JADBJO010009578.1:27500-40000 GCA_016801955.1 Conus betulinus | reverse complement strand
GTTCTGTGATGATGCAGATGACGAGGATGGTGCTGCCACGCACAGCTAGTGGCGGTGGGAAGGCTGTGTGTTCTATGATGATGCAGATGACGATGATGGTGCTGCCACGCACAGCTAGTGGCGGTGGAAGGCTGTGTGTTCTGTGATGATGCAGATGACGATGATGGTGCTGCCACGCACAGCTAGTGGCGGTGGAAGGCTGTGTAGCACAGCTGTAGTTAATGCTTAGCGTGGTATCAACAGCCAGTGCCAGTCTCTCTATGAACGTTCATCCAGCCTCCCACCGTAATCGATCTCCACAATACGCTCATCTCTCTCTCTCTCTCTCTCTCTCTCTCTCTCTCTCTCTCTCTCTCTCTCTCTCTCTCTCTCTCTCTCTCTCCCTCTCTCTCTCTCTGTGTGTGTGTGTGTGTGTGTGTGTGTGTGTGTGTGTGTGTGTGTGTGAGGCAATGGAAATGGGCAACGTTGGGGGAGGGGAGAGGGAGCTAACAAAGGCCAGCTACTCTTACCAGTTGCTGACCACCATAGCAATGATTGTGGAAAAGACGTATGAAGCAGTTCTGTATAATCACCCCCCAGAGCTGTGTATAATTCCCCCATCCTCTGACAGACAACGAGGGCAGGACAAGGCGGGCATCCAGCACCAATCTGCCGCTGGCGCCCTCTGCCCAGGGAGACTGGTATTCAGGGCCGGGCGGGATTCCACACGGGGAGAGGGGAGGGAAGGGAGCGGTGGTGGATGAGGGATAAGTATGAGTGCCCGTGAAGTTGAAAGGGAGCTGGTTGTAGAGGAGGCGGACAGGGGTAGAGGGGTGGCAGAGCAGACAATTCTCTTCTCTCAGGCTGTCTTTCCATGGAGGTCGCCAGGGGGTGTGTGATTGTACTGAGTCCTCTCTCTCTGTTTGTCTAGTTGGCGGTTCTTGTTTTTCTCTGTATCTGTCATCTTTCTGTCTGCCCTGGGGTTAGTGATGGACACCGCGATGGGGAGACAGGAACTTTGTCAAACATTTGGCATGCTTTTTCTCAATGGTTCAATGTACAGTGCCATAACACATTCAGTGCACACTGTTCCGCAACTCCTTCCGAACCACGCACACACACTAATTCATTATCATAAACTCGAAAGCAGGACTTTTACAACGGTGTATAATTTCAAGTTGCCAACGTGACACAGAACGATGCAGATGTCAAACGCACTAAGTTGGTGGCAGATTTCTGATTTGTTGAGTAAGCCATGACAACATTTATTTAAAGAGATGAACGTGACAACACAATCGGCGACAGAAGAAATTAAGCTTGCACGAATCATAGACTTGATGGCAGGCAACTGGAATGTTCTGAAGATTCCAGACTCTTCCTATTGCAACCCTTCTCTCGTTGCCGAACAGTGTGCTAGTGGGTCCCTGCTGTGGTCAGGGATACAGTGCCAGATACAGTTTGATGTGGGCGATGACACCCATTCAGACACACCATCTTGCACGTCACAGTAACAATAGCGACCATAAAGCTCATGACTGGGAAAAATGATTGGCTGATCAAAGGCAATAGAACAAGTGCGATGCAAGAGAGGTTTGACGGGTGATGCTGATGTGACAGAAAGGCGGACACAAGCTATGAGTCACGTGTCAAGGTGCGAAAGCACTGGGGGGGGGGGGGGGGGGGGGGCACACATGCGGAGATGCAAACGATGAGACTACAGCCACAGACAGAATGTACTGTGACACCATATAGAATGTACTTACAGACACACCTCACCACGACCACAACACCGACAATCTGTACAAACAAAGACTACACTGACAGACAGAGTGCACTGTGACACCATATAGAATGTACAGACACACCTCACCATCTACCACAACACCGACAACCTGTACAACAACGGTGACCACCTCAACACAGGCAACCACGACTACTGTCCCTGACAGTGAAAGGCTGGAGTGACACCGTGTTTTAGTTGTATTAAGAGAGCACACAGCGTGTGTGTGTGGAGGGAGGGGGAGGGGGTTGTTGGGGGAGACTGTGAAGAGGCTATGACAAAAGTGGGGGGACACCATTGGAACTGTCATGTCTGACCATACCCCTCGCATATCCCTCACTTCCCAGTATTACAAACCCATACCAAACGCCTGACTTGTCATACCAAAAAACCTGCTTTGTCATACCAAACGCCTGACGTGTCATACCAAACACCTGCTTTGTCATACCAAACACTGACTTGTCATACCAAATACCTGACTTGTCATACCAAACACCTGCTTTGTCATACCAAACACCTGAATTGTCATACCAAACACCTGCTCTGTCATACCAAACTCCTGACTGTTTATACCAAAACACCTGCTTTGTCTTACCAAACATCTGACTTGTCATCCCAAACACCTGCTTTGTCATACCAAACATCTGACTTGTCATACCAAACTCCTGCTCTGTCATACCAAACTCCTGACTTGTTATACCAAACACCTGCTTTGTCTTACCAAACATCTGACTTGTCAAACTAAACACCTGACTTGTCATACCAAACACCTGCTTTGTCATATCAAACACCTGCTTTGTCATACCAAACACCTGCTTTGTCATACCAAACACCTAGCTTGTCTTACCAGACACATGCTTTGTCATACCAAACATGCTTTGTCATACTAAACACATGTTTTTTTTAACAGACACCAGACTACTCATACCAAACACCTGACTTGTCATAGAAACACCTGACTTTTTATACCAAACGCCTGACTTCTCATACCAAACACATGCTTTGCCATACCAAACATCTGACTTGTCATATAAAACATCCTCTTTGACATACCAAACACCTACTTTGTCATACCAGACACCTACTTTGACATATCAAACACCTACTTTGCCATACCAAACACCTGCGTTGTCATACCAAACACCCGCTTTGTCATACTGAACTCCTGCTTTGTCATACTGAACTCCTGCTTTGTCATGCCAAGATTCCAGTCTTCCAACACAGAGGGTTTCTGTCATATGACTTCTGCATCATACATTGTAACTACAGGAAAGAGCATCCCTGCATGCATGCGTTCATGAGTGTGTGTGTGTGTGTGTGTGTGTGTGTGTGTGTGTGTGTGTGTGTGTGTGTGTGTGGTGTGTGTGTGTGTGTGTGTCACTGAGCGGGGCATAACGATGTGGGCACAGCATCAACGACACCAGTGAGACGAACATCAAGCGACTGCAGCAGGGCTAAGGAGTGCTGTCTACACCAATGCTGCGGTTGCATGTTCATGAACGTCAAAAGGACTCTATTACAGTGGCCGGAATAACTCGGTTAACTGAGCGAAGGACACTTGATCCTGCTGATCTTGGGGTCGCAGGATCGAATCCCTGCTAGGGTGTTCTCGTACATGTGGATTTCTTTTTTCCCTGTAAGTTATCATTGGTTCTGACTCCATTTCACAAAAAGTCGCTCGAATGAGAATGCAGGCCGATGTTCTGTATACGAAAATAAGCATATCTTGCACACACATAAAAAATCCATTGCTATGGATGACACAAATACATACACATGCAGCAAACAATGAAAAACTGATTGACTGACAGTCTGAGCGTCAGAAAACGACTGAAGGTAGCTATAGCAGGCAGCTCTTTAGTCGGGTCTACCCAGGTAGGCAGCCCGTTGTTTGAACGAAATATGATTGTAAAGGGCGTAGAGTTTTAATCTGAAACCGATGAAAGTCATTCTATTAGTGTAATAATGATGATGACAGGCAGAGTAGTGGATCATAGCCAATGACTGGGACTGTCCCAGGCTTCAAGTCTGGAGAAATGTAATGTTTATGATTTTTGACCCGATCTCTCTCTCTCTCTCTCTCTCTCTCTCTCTCTCTCTCTCTCTCTCTCTCTCTCTCTCTCTCTCTCTCTCTCTGTACTGGTGATGGGAAAATTGTTTATTTTTCATATGTTGTTTGTATGCTTGTTTGTATTTTGTTAGAAAATAACTAGCACATCGCAATGTTTATTTTAGACAAAACTAGTTTAATGAAGAAGCCCCGGGGATATAAAAATTAAAATAACTGTAAAATTGTACTGTTATGAGCAACAATAGACGTCTGCTTTGCTTGTGTCCAAATGCTGCTAAGATACGTTGGGCATATTTCTTGCTCCTACTTTGTGATTCAGTGTGAAAAGGGAAAAAAGTACATCACAGACGTTACATGAATTAACTTGTTCTGTAACCTGAAAATGAGTGAACGCTACAGGCAGTCAGACTGCTCCTTGTCATGAAGGTTACAGGCAGTCAGACTGCTCCTTGTCATGAAGGCTACAGGCAGTCAGACTGCTCCTTGTCATGAAGGCTACAGGCAGTCAGACTGCTCCTTGTCATGAAGGTACAGGCATTCAGACTGCTCCTTGTCATGAAGGCTACAGGCAGTCAGACTGCTTGCTCCTTGTCATGAAGGCTACAGGCAGTCAGACTGCTCCTTGTCATGAAGGCTACAGGCAGTCAGACTGCTTGTCATGATGGCTATAGTCAGACTGCTCCTTGGCTTGAAGGCTACAGGCAGTCAGACTGCTCCTTGTCATGAAGGCTACAGGCAGTCAGACTGCTCCTTGTCATGAAGGCTACAGGCAGTCAGACTTCTCCTTGTCATGAAGGCTACAGGCAGTCAGACTGCTCCTTGTCATGAAGGCAACAGGCAGTCAGACTGCTCTTTGTCATGAAGGGCTACAGGCAGTCAGACTGCTCCTGTCATGAAGGCTACAGTCACTGCTCCTTGTCATGAAGGCTACTGTAAGTCACACTGCTCCTTGTAATGCATTTCAAACGTGCAGCAGCAGTCTCAGTCTCATCTGTATCAGTTGTTCCAGACTTCATCGAATTAAATTTCGCTGACCCAAGCATACGACGAGTGAGGGGAAATAGGAGAGGGTGGAGGGTGCAAGTGTCATGTATAGGACCAGGAAGAGGGGTCTTTGGGCCGGGACAGACAATACAGGACAATTGCTTTAGCAGCGAATCAAACGCATTGTAAAGATGGAAATCAGTGCGCATGATTTTTCGTGAACATGAATAAATCATGACCTCTCCATTCCATTTCCATACATCCATATTGGAAAAGATCGTCGCAGCAAGCAAGACGTGAAAGCACAAGGAAGCCAGGAAGCGAGAAAAATGGACGGGAATAACAAAGAGAAGAGAAATCACCAGCATTTGTCAGTGCCATTTTCTACGTCAGGGACATTGTGGGGAACAGTACCGTCAAAACAAATACAGGCAGCAGGGTATTAGGTTCCTGTCTTGACCCCTTTTCAGAGCTGATTTGAACTGAGATCGGGAACTAGATACACACAGTTCGGACACGTATCTTCTCTAGTGAATCTTCCACGCCAAACTTTGTATGTGGAAAAGACAAAAGCAAAAACAAATAAACTAACTAAAGAAAAAGCAAAGAAACAAGGACACAAAAACTGAATTTGCAAGAAATGAAATAATGTTGGAACTTGAAGAAAGATTAAACGAATACAAAAGAAAGAACAGGACGAAAGAAAAGTATAGAAAAAAAAAACAATGTACAAGTGAATATTAACAGGCCAGTGCACACACACACACACACACACACACACACACACACACACACACACACACACACACACACACACATACGCGCGCGCGCGAACGCACGCACGCACGCACGCACACACGCACGCAAGCACGCACGTACACAGACAGACAGACAGACAGAGAGACAGATCCAGACAGACAGACTGAGGAACAGAGAGAGAGAGAGAGAGAGAGAGAGAGAGAAGAAGAGAGAGAAGAAGAGCAGTGGGGTTCAATCAGAGAGAGAAGAAGAAGAAGAAAGAGAAGAGAAGAAGAAGGTGGGGGGGGGGGGGGGGGGGGGGGGAAGAAGAAGGGAAGCAGGAAAGGACAGGCCCAGAAAGAGGGGGGGTTCCACAGGGATTGACTGGCGACATCCAAGGCTTGGCCTCCATTCAGCCTGGCTGGCCTCGCACCTCTGTCAGCAGGGCCGCTAATTCAATTACTGCCCGCTTTGCAGGCCGCTGCTCTCCCTTTACCACCCCCGTCAGCCCACCGGGGAGAGCGTCAGGTTGCATTTTTCATGACGTTCTGTCAAACCCGTTGTTTGCCTTGTGTGTGTGTGTGTGTGTGTGTGTGTGTGTGTGTGTGTGTGTGTGTGTGTGTGTGTGTGTGTGAGAGAGAGAGAGAGAGAGAGAGAGAGAGAGAGAGAGAGAGAGAGAGAGAGAGAGAGAGAGAGAGAGAGAGAGAGAGAGCAAAATAAACGAAACAACAATCCAAGCAAACAGAAAATGATAAACAGAAGAAACGAACGTCATTTTTTTTTCTCTGTGTTTGTTTGTTTAACTTTCACATTTTGTCTTAAGCTGAACCAGTCGCCGAAGCAGTGTTAGAACAGGACACAGGATGCGTAAATGAAAGAAATGAATATTTCAGTGACAAATAGAGTCAGGTTTTGTTTGAACCTTCTTCTGTAGAAAAGAGTGCAAGTAGGCCCAGGAGATCAGAGGTGGACAGTGTCAAACACTTTAAATCCCCCCCTCCGCAAACACGACAGCTCAACCACAGAGGTCAAAGAAGACAGGCCGCGTCCCATCCCATCCTCCATGGCAAGACTCAGTGAAATCACCAGCAGCCGCCGTGGCGAAGTGGTTAGCTTCTCGAACTCTTGACTGGGAGGTCGTGGGTTCGATTTCCAACAGAGCCTTGCAGGGGTATTTTCTGCCCTGCCCCGACCGGCTCCTACCCAGAGTTGAGTTTGCTACGGGCCCAAATGGAACGACTGGGAGCAGAAAGCCGAGTTTCATCCACTTCATGGATGCGTCTCTGAGTGTTGCTTAAGATTTATGACCAACACTGCAGGCGTCTGTATCTCTCGGGCCTGGTTAACGCTGGGATATATTATGAAAAGTAAGTGTCATGCAGTCTCAGACCGGAATGGAAATCCATAGCATTATCTTCATTATTCTCATCCCCATCGGTCACCATTTAATTAAAAAAATGTCTCAAATCATGTGGCCGTTCATACTCTACTCTCATCGTGACCTCACTTTTGATGTCCTCTCCCACGTCTATTGTCTTGGTTGATTCCGTCCGGGTCATCGGTATTAACAAAATCCATGGGGGCTATCGTTGGACGGACGTGGTGGCGCCTTCCGGAGGGAAAGCTCATTCACGCGGCTCTCTGCGACTAAGCAATTTTTGTCGTCAGTATGGGGCTAAGAAGGTGGTGTCCTGCGTATGTTAGATCAGAACAGGCGCCACACTGAACACCACCGAAGTGACTCGGCAGCAGTGCAGCGTCTCCTCCGGTAGGTTGCCTCTTGACGACTTGACACCGACTGCTCCTTACGGCCGATGTGGAGAAAACAATCCAGACATTTAAAACACAAGTGCTTCAAAAATGCTAGTGCGCATTCTGTGCATTGAGCATGTGACAGAACGAGCAAATGAGCCAGGCGGCAATCACTATACACTCAGAAATATCCACCTCTAGCGCAAGTGCCAAGCCCCATGCTTGCCTGTCACGGCCATGTCTGGCGCCATGGTTCTGCCACAAGGCAAGCAGCAGATTGCCTCCTCACAGGACAGCATTAAAATAAAGACAGAGAACTTTGTAGCGACCTGTTACGTGTGACACAATCCACCATGTCATCCCAAAGGATGACGCCATGAGTCAATGATGATGATATAGATGAAACATATCTTTCTATCTCTCTATATCTCTCTATCTATGTATCTGTATGTGTGTGTGTGTGTGTGTGTGTGTGTGTGTGTGTGTGTGTGTGTGTGTGTGTGTGTGTGTGTGTGTGTGTGTGTGTGTACATACAGAGAGAGAGAGAGAGAGAGAGAGAGAGAGAGAGAGAGAGAGAGAGAGAGAGAGAGAGAGAGAGAGAGAGAGAGAGAGATCAGGCTGTTTGCAAGCAGAACTCTTAGAACGTATCTAATGCTTTTGGAGAAAATGTTTAGAGTCACGTGCAGAACCACAGTCATCCGTGGGGCTGGTTTGTGTGATAAGGTGTGTAGGAGTGACCTCCCCCATGGTGAAGATGGACAAGGGTGAACAAAGCTGAACGCTGCTCTTTTTTGAGTGCTGGATACACAAGCTTAGAAAGGGAGACAAATAAAAGAATCATTATGCATCATGTCGACACGTGCTGCTGGAAAGTTACGGTCCTTTGCACGTTGAGCAGCCGATGTGACGATGAGCTAGCTTGATTTGTTTGTCAGAAAGTGTGTAACCGCAGTGAAGTCTAGGAGGGCTCTCAGACTGAATATACAAAGACCTGATAATATGTGTCTTTTTTCTCAGCTTCATACACGTGCAAATATGTTAATAACTTTACACACGAAAGTACCCTCTTGATGTAGTATTGTCAAGTGCTTTTTTTTTTTTTTAAGCCCTGGTTGATTTGCTTTTCGTTTGAAGTTTCCTGTTGCTTCACATTTGCACTCAGCTGTCGTTACCGTTGATACTGCAATATCCCTGCATGTTAGCACTCAGTCTGAAAATTGTCCTAGAGAAACACCTCCAAGGTGTTACCTGATGATGAGGCAATTGGCATCTTCAGCACAGGTGGTTCCTTTCTCGCTTGTCATTCTTTTCCGCTAATGCTAGGAGGGGGATGGACTGAATGGTACTGAGGGCCAGGTCAAGGTCGCTTCAGGACAGACAGACACAGACTGAAGGTACACACTGTGGCGGTGTAACGTTGCGGTCTGGTGAGGAGATGCCCCGTGAACTGCCAGGTGGCTTTGTGTTATCTCTCCCCTAGTCATTCCGACACCTCTGAGGAGGCTGCGGGCCACTTTGGAAATGTTCCAGATTCGCCATTCCGGATGTCGACCTTCCGTGTGTGTGTGTGTGTGTGTGTGTGTGTGTGTGTGTGTGTGTGTGTGTGTGTGTGTGTGTGTGTCCAGGACACATGATAACTACTGTTGTGTCCTATCTTCCCAACATGGTCACGGCTACTTCTTTCGTTCATCGTTGCCATAATTAAGATCATTAAGAAGGATTATACAGCGCCTATCCGCGTTTTGAGACCCAGCTCTGAGCGCCCAACAAAAGTACACTATTCTTTGTACGATGGGCTACCTACCTAGTTACAGCGGTCCGAAGAGCTGCCCGCTGGCGCTACGTTCATCCTTGATATCCTTTATATGTTCATAGTCTCAGTGCACACCATGTGTATACGTATCACCCATAACGATGGACGAAACTGCTTTTTGTCCCGATAAATCACATGATGGGATTTTACGTGTGCAAGATGATATGCCTGCGTTCACACACGGATCCTCGGTGTATTGTTTCATTCGAAGGACTTTTGGGAAATGGAGTCAGAACCAATGCTCGCGCCGTGGGAAATCCCCCCCCCCCCCCCCCCCCCCTTCTCTGTACCGAAACGCCACATCGGAGATTCGTACCCGATCATCAGCAGTCTGACGCTCCACCAACTGTGTTATTCCAGCCCTTATCAGTCTGGTGCATGATCTGATGCTGGGTGTTATGACCAGAACATTGTTGTTCTGGAGGATATGTCAAAGTCCTCGCCAAGACAAGTACTCACCCCCCCCCCCCCCCCCCCCCCCATCCTCCTCCTCTTCTATATGTATTTAATATTTTAATGGCTTGTTTGTTTTAGTGTGTGTTTCCCGGGGGGGGGGGGGGGGGGGGGGGGAATGAATGGGGGATTTATCTCTGGTTTGTATAAGTCTGGAGCTCTGTTGCCTAGGAAGACGACCACAAAAGATGTCAGAATGTGTTGTTGCTGAGGCTATGACCTATAACGCTACAAAAATGTTATATAAAGTGTCATTTGGCCATATTGTAAATAATCAGTCATGACTGGGCTTTGTTTCTGCCTCTCTTTGTGACGTGATGTCACCGGCACATACACGTGCTCTATTTCGGGCAGGACATAAACAAACAAAACAGTCCGGAATCGGTGATACTTCGAAACGCATTTTTACCCAAAAATGACTTCTGCCCTCGACTGTGTTATCATCGCGTTATATCCAAGTTATTTCCCTTTCATTCTAATTTCAGACACAGCACAAACTGTGTCCGTTTATTTTGATTATCTTTACTCAGCTTTGGCAGCATTTCTTGCTTGTATTTCATTTCATCTATCCCTCGGTGACATTTTTGGGAGTCCGCTGACTTGTGAGGTTCTCCCGGTGGTGTTGAGAATACCACACCATCAAAGGTAGTGCTTCATGTTAGATACCACGGGTACACTGCTGTAGCTGCCAACAGCCGTGTCTACCGACATGTTCTCACCCAGGAGACGACACTGGACACCAGACGGACAAACACTAACGGCCCTGTTCGCAGCAGAGAACTCGGAGATTCCCATGACTGTCGGTATAGGACTGAACATTTACACTTTATTATTATTCCTCTTTTTCATCCCAAGACACCGATTCATCCCATGTGCATTTGATCACCTCGACCTCCACTCAATCCAGCGCGCTAGCGCTGATGTTCTATATCTGTAAAGGCCAGAAGAGCTCTGGGATCAGCGTGAGTTGTACTCTGGCATACTGTGTCTAAAGGTTTGTGCTGCCGTTTGTTTGTTCCCCCGTTTCCCCGTCTGTATTTGTCAGTATCTCGACCTGATAGTCCCCATGGAAATCAGTATATAGCTGTACCCCTCATTTTCCGAAGCAGTCAGTTTATAGGTCTATCCTTGGTCCATCATACAAGTCTTTTCAGTTTCCATAGAAGAGGTCATTACGTAGCTCTGTCACACTGGTGCCAGTAGGAATTCGTGTATTATAGTATACATAGAAGAGGGCCCATTATGTCGCTCTGTCGCGCTGGTGCCAACAGGAGGTGGTGGTGTATTATGGTATACCCATAATCCCCATGGAGGTTATTACACAGCTCTATGTCATAGTTCCCGTGGAAATCAGAATACAAGTCCACCCACAGTCCTCATAAAATCCATGACGCAAATTTACCCATCAGTACCACTGACATCGGTATTTAGCTGTACCCATAATCCCCATAAAAGTTAGGACACAGTTTCACCCATCAGGTCCCATGGAAATCGGTATAGAGTCTACCCATAATCCTCATAAAAGTCATAACACTTAGCTCTACCTTTTTGTTCCCATAGACATTGCTATACAACTCTATACCTCAGTTCCCACAGAACTCAGTGTATATTGATCTACTACTCCTGACGGTCCAAGAAGTGTCGGAGTATAGTGCTGTCCCCCACTTGCTCTAGAAGTCAGTGTAACACGCCGTCCTTCAGTTCTACAGGAGTTGGTGTGTGAAGAGCTATATTCCTTAGTTCTATAAAAATCAGTGTAAAACTCTATCCCTTAGGTCTAAAGAAAAATCAGTGTACAACACTTATCTGTTGCTTGTCATCGAAGTCATTACAGTCCCATAGATGTCAACCTACCTCCCTGTTCCCATAGAAGTCAGCAAAATGCTTCGGCACAAGCAAGAAAGTAGCTCTACACAGTATTTCCAGAGACATTCAGTGTATCAGAAGTCAGTATAGAACTCAACCGTCAGTTCTTTATTAAGCAGTCTATACAACTCCACACATTACTTCCAAACAAGTCAGCGTACCAGTTCCTTAGATACCAGTGTATAGCTTTTTCATTTCCACAGAAACCAGTGTACAATTTTACTATCAGTTCCACCGAAATTAATACATAGTCTATCAGATTCGCGCTATATCAGTGTACACAGAAACCAGTGTATAGCTTTGGCATCAATTCCACAGAAATCGCGGTACGACTCTGCATCTCAGGTCATTAATTCTGTAGAGATCAGTGTAAAACTCTGCACGCTGGTTCCATAGAAGGCAATACACATCTCTTCCATGTAAATCTGTGTATTCCTCTATCATCATCAGTTCCCATAGAACTCGGTATTTAACCGCACAATCAGTTCCTACAATGTTCAGTATATACCTTCAATTCCCATAGAGTAGAGTGCACACAGTTTTCTGTTCAGCTCCCACAGAAATGAGTACATGCTTCTACCATCAGTGTCCAAAGAAGTCAACGAACAGCTTTACCATCAATTTGAATTAAAAAAAAAATCAGTGTATTACCTCACCACCACTTCCCATAGTGGTAAGCAGATAACTCAATCTTCTGTTCGCACGGAGGGGAGTGTAGTGTATAGCTGTACCTTCAGTTTTCACAGCAATGAGTTTATAGTTCGAACATCAATTCCCATACTAGCCAACATGTAGTTCCAGCATCAGTTCTCAGAAGTTAACATATAACTCTGACATCAATTCCTCTTGACGTCAGTGAACAGCACTAACAACAGTTTCGACAGCAGTCAAAATACAGCTCTAACTTCAGTTTAGATGGAAGTCAGTATGCAATACTCACATCAGCTCCCATAAAGATTAGTTATAGCCTCACCCATAAACTCCCACAACGGACAAAAAATACCACAGGAGAAATACATTACGTACAGCGTAGCGCAACATAAACACTACAAACACAGTGCAAC
>JADBJO010009578.1:20000-22500 GCA_016801955.1 Conus betulinus | reverse complement strand
TATCAGTGAAATCCAGAACTTGGCTGAACGGCGTGTTTTCGTATCTTCCTACCATGCTTGCGTTGCACCTGTCTGTTTGGTTCCTTTTCGAAGGTTTCATGTTGAGAACAAAATTCCAATCTTTCTCTTCTCTCGTTTAAGTCGCCTGGAAACCAGGCTCCAGAGTGTCACACTGAAGCCCTCAGCCTGTCCAGACCACTTCATCTTCGTTCAGCTGCTGACACTCACATTCACGTACACACTCTCTTCTTTTAGGCCAGACCTATACGGCCAACCTTCTTCTTTCCGACATCCAGGTATACAGAGTTCCTACTTGTGGGCCTGAATCCTACAGCCATTTTTTTTTTTTCTTTTCCTTCTAAGGTCCCTCCGTCTGTAAGCAGCTCCCTTTCTCTGTCCGCCAAGCAGAGCTCACCACACGTTTCACAGCTTACCGAAAATGATATCTTCCAGGAAGCGTTCGACCCTTACCCATCACCCTTTTTTTGAAGGTCGTTTCCTCCACAGCTCCACAGGTCTTCCCTTCTCTTCTTTGGCATCGTAAGCGGACAGCGATCGCTAGTAGGTCCCAGTCCGCAGTTAGGAACGGGGCCCTAAACGCTATGTTTTTTTTTTTTCTTCTCTCTCGTCTAACGTAAACTAGAGTGGGTAGATATTAACTTTGAAAATAACGCACGCACGCACGCACGCACACACGCACGCACTCTCGCCGCGACAAAAAGAGACGCAAGCGAAGGCAAGCGCACTCACACACACACACACACACACACACACACACACACACACACACACACACACACACACACACACACACACACACATGTACACGCATTCACGCGCGCGCGCACACACACACACACACACACACACACACACACACACACACACACACACACACACACACACACACACACACACACACACACACACACACACACACGCGCGCGCGCACACACACACGCACGTACGCACAGAGAGAGAGAGAGAGAGAGAGAGAGAGAGAGAGAGAGAGAGAGAGAGAGAGAGAGAGAGAGATCTATATCAGCCACGTGATGGCCTTTTCCTCACGTATTCTCTGGATCCGTCTTCAAACCCGACTTCCTGCCCTTTGAGACAAGTTCCAACAATCAACCCTCCACTGACGGACGTCGTCCACCCGAACCCTCGGGCACCAGGATCACCCCCAGCGTTATCAGACGGCGGTTCCAAGCATCCTCCCTCCTAAATGTCTCCCCTCTTTCGCCCTTAGACTGCTCAATGGAGGGTGCCATCCCCTTGGTTCTAGACATAAGTGATCCTCCGCCAAATAAACAATGTCCAAGGCCACAGGCGCTTAAAAAACAAACAAACAACAAACAAATGTTCCACAGCTAACTGGGCCAATGACGTAATCAGACGGTATTAAATACGCCTAAAGACTCTCGTAAATGCCATGTTACGTGGACTAAGAAAGTTAACTTATCGTCGAGTAAAGGGCAGTGGGGGAAATGGGGTGAGGAGGAGGAGAGGGAGGGGGTGGGGGGGTGTGTGAGGAAAACTCCACGCTTACGGGCCAATGGCGCAGTCAGATGGTATTAGGGACGTCTAATGACTTGTAAATGCCCTGTTGCATGGACTATAAGCAGGTTATTGTCATCATCGAGTAAAGGAAGAAAACCTCCACAGCTAGCGTGGCCAATGGCGCAGTCAGATGGTATTACGGACGTCTAATGACTTGTGAATGCCCTGTTGCGTGGACTATAAGCAGGTTATTGTGATCATCGAGTAAAGGAAGAAAACCTCCACAGCTAGCGGGGCCAATGGCGCAGTCTGATGGTACTAAATACGCCAAATGACTCGTGAACGCTCTGTTTTGTAGACAAAAAAAAAAAAAGTTATGATCATTGATATCATCATTGAATGGGGGATTCTGGTGGTAGTCAACACTGTACGTCTTTCTCTTCCTTTTCAGTGACAAGTTTCCGCACCTGGTAGAGTTAGCCTATGTTTTTGAGTTCTTCGGGTTTGTAATGTTCACTCTTTCTGCGTGTAACCAAGGTGCAGCTCTATGTTGTTTTGCTGCCGCTGCATAAAACACTTCGCTTGCGGTACCACTCTAAGTATTCAACAGTTTTTTTTTCATTGCTGGGATTTCTTTTCTGATACCGCTGGTAGTAATCAACAGTATCTCGGTGCTAAGATTTCTTGCGCATCTGTCAAACTAGTGTTAAAATTGATCCAGCGTAGACCCTGCTCAGAGAAGTGATACTTAAGCCAGGTTCGACGTTAGGTCATATCCATGTTGATCTTCGACACACTGCAAGGTGGCAGGGCAGACGTGTTGACCGCGACGACAGGAAGACCGGTCGGGAGGGTGGGGAATGGAGGGGAAGAGAGTGATGGTAGAGGGTTTGTGCAACACCACACCAATGCCGCCAGAACGTCAACACACATGAAGCCGCAGGCGTATGTGAACTCGTCTTACAACGGCCTGGGTACGTTACCTTGACCTTGTGTGTTG
>JADBJO010009578.1:0-10000 GCA_016801955.1 Conus betulinus | reverse complement strand
TATAATACATACAAGGTTAGAATCCCCCCCCCCACGCCAAAAACCCCCCCACCGATGGCCATCAGGTCGCTATGGGTGACCTGGTTAATGTCGTGACCATGACTCCATATCTACTAATGACCATTGATACAAGGTACAGTGGAAGGAGGACGCTTCAATGTATGACCCACCATTCTTTGAGAATACTCGGTACAGGGGGTGGACAAGTTATATGCTCACTACAATGTCCCAGGATCTATTCCATGGTATGGTCTTCAGTACAGGGCGCGGACATGGACATGTATCACACTTCATGTCCAGGATTATTCTATGGTCTTCAGTAGTAGTTGGGCATGATTGCACTTTATGTCCAGGATTATTCCATGATATCTTCAGTTACAGGGGTGGACCTGTATTCACATTTCAGGGTCCAGGGACTATTCTATGGTCCTTCAGTAGAACGGTGGACATGTATCCACACTTCATGTCAGGACTTCCGTGGTCTTGAAGTCAGTGGGGATAGTTCTTAGTAGAAGGCACAAACACATGCGTGGACCATGTGTCACACTTCATGTCCAGGACTAGTCAGATGGTCGTCCGTAGACGGTGGACATGTATTGGACACTGTATCCCACACTTCCTGTTCCAGGACTATTCTGTGGTATCCAGCTACAAGAAGGTCTGTGGACATGGTATCAAATCAACCTGACGCCGTCCAGGACTATTTCTGTATGGTCTTTCAGTAGAAGGGAGTGGTGGTCAGGCAAAGTGCTGACTTCACCTTGTCTGGTTATGTTGCAAGACAGCAGTAGTCTTGCGGCTCTGCAAATGGCGGGTGGCTATTATATCTTGCTATGACTCTCGGTACAATGGCGGTGGCTAGATCAGTCATCTATGCTGATGGACTCTCGGTACAATGGCGGGCTGGGCTAGGTATCTTGCTATTAGACTTCGGTACAGATGGCGGGTGGCTGTGTGTATCTTGCTATGACTCTCGGTACAATGGCGGGTGGCTCATGTATCTTGCTATGACTCTCGGGTTACAATGGCGGCTCAGTGGCTATGTATGTTTCTTGCTAAGAATCCTAGACTCGGCTACAATGGCGGTGGCGTGTGGCTTCTGTGGATTCGGTATGCGGGTTGGCTCTGCGGTACAAATGGCGGGTGGCTAGTATATCTTGCTAGGACTCTCGGTACAATGGCGAGTGGCTATGTCATCTTGCTATGACTATGTCGGTACAATGGCGGGTGGCTATGTATCTTGCCTGCACTGTCGACTGGCGGTGGGCAATGGCGAAGTGCGTATGTATCTTGCTATGACTCTCGGTACAATGGCGAGTGGCTATGTATACTTGCTATGACTCTCGGTACAATGGCGGGTGGCTAGGTATCTTGCTATGACTCTCGGTTACAATGGCGGGTGGCTAGGTATGTATCTTGCTATGATCTCTCAGGTACAATGGCGAGTGGCTATGTATCTTGCTATGACTCTCGGTACAATGGCGGTGGCTAGGTATCTTGCTATGACTCTCGTTACAATGGCGGGTGGCTATGTATCTTGCTATGCTATCTCGGTACAATGGCGGGTGGCTATGTATCTATACTCTGCTATGGCTATGTACTTGCTTATGACTCTCTACAAGACCAGTTGGCGAGTTACTATGGAGGGGTGGACTATGTACCCTCAACGTGGCATCCTGTACTAACACCTTGCGATGACGGTGCCGGTGGAATGGGAGTGGGGGACATTCTAAAAAAGGCTAGAAAACCAAATGGTACAAACACATGCGGTGGTGAAAGAATGGGCCGGCTGCAATGCCTCCAGTCTGTATCAGATGACTGGCAACAGAGAGAGTTGCGGACATTACTTTGCTATGATTGACGTCATGCTGGGTGCTATATCTCCATCACGTGACGGTATGATGTTGGCGAGTGGCTTGTAGCTACAACAACTTCTGTCAAAGTGCTCGGTAATGTCTTACACAGTACTTTCTTCTTCTTTTTTTTATTTTTTTTTATGTTTATTACAGAGTGGTCGTGTTGTGCTCAAGCAAACTGTGCTGCAGTCATGCGGTTTTAGTGGTAAGCTGCAATACAAGGCTGCCTGCATGTTACCCTGTTCTGTCGAGTCGAGAGGTGGACTATGGATCAATAAACTTTCAACGAAAGCAGGGCCCCCTTCAGGTCATCCACACCCCTGTGAAGAGGGACGCCCTTCTATGTCAGTCAGGGTGTCCACTTCTATGCGGTCAGTCAGGTTTGACACTTCTTGCCAGTCAGAGTGTCCACTTCTATGTCAGTGTAGGTTTCCAAACTTCTATGTCTGTCAGGTGTCCACTTCTATGTCATTCCAGGTTTACCACTTCTATGCCAGTCAGGTTCAAGTCTGCCTGTGACTTCTATGTCAGTCAGGTTCGTCCCTTCTATGTCAGTCAGGTTTACACTTCTATCCTCACACAGGTTTCCACACTTCTATGTCAGTCAGGTTTCCACTTCTATGTCAGTCAGGTTTCCACTATCTATGTCAGTCAGGTTTCCACTTCTATGTCAGTCAGGTTTCCACTTCTATGTCAGTCAGGTTCCACTTCTATGTCAGTCAGGTTTCCACTTCTATGTCAGTCAGGTTTCCACTTCTATGTCAGTCAGGTTTCCACTTCTATTGTCAGTCAGGTTTCCACTTCTATGTGCCAGTCAGGTTCCACTTCTATGTCAGTCAGGTTTACACTTCTATGTCAGTCAGGTTTCCACTTCTATGTCAGTCAGGTTTTCCACTTTCTATGTCAGTCAGGTTTCCACTTCTATTTCAGTCAGGTTTCCACTTCTATGTCAGTCAGGTTTCCACTTCTATGTCAGTCAGGTTTTCCACTTCTATGTCAGTCAGGTTTCCACTTCTATGTCAGTCAGGTTTCCACTTCTATGCCAGTCAGGTTTTCACTTTCTATTTCTAGTCAGGTTTCCACTTCTATGTCAGTCAGGTTTCCACTTCTATGTCCAGTCAGGTTACCCACTTCTATGCCAGTCAGGTTTACACTTCTATGTAAGTCAGGTTTCCACTTTTATGCCAGTCAGTTTTCCACTTCTATGTCAGTCAGGTTTCCACTTTCTATGTCAGTCAGTTTACACTTCTTTGTACAGGTTTCCACTTTTATGTCAGTCAGTTTTCCACTTCTATGTCAGTCAGGTTTCCACTTCTATGTCAGTCAGGTTTCCACACTTCTATGTCAGTCAGTCACGTCTATGTCAATCAGGTTTCCACTTCTATGTCAGTCAGGTTTTCCACATCTATGTCAGTCAGGTTTCCACTTCTATGCCAGTCAGGTTTCCACTTCTATGTCAGTCAGGTTTCCACTTCTATGTCAGTCAGGTTTCCACTTCTATGTCAGGCAGGTTTCCACTTCTATGCCAGTCAGGTTTCCACTTCTATGTCAGTCAGGTTTACACTTCTATGTCTGTCAGGTTTACACACTTCTATGTCAGTCAGGTCTACACGTCTATGTCAATCAGGTTTACACTTCTATGTCAGTCAGGTTTCCACTTTCTTTGTAAGTCAGGTTTCCACTTCTATGTCAGTCAGTTTTTCCAATCTATGTCAGTCAGGTTTCCACTTCTATGTCAGTCAGGTTTACACTTCTTTGTAAGTCAGGTTTACACTTCTATGTCAGTCAGTTTTACACACTTCTATGTCAGTCAGGTTTACACGTATCACCGGCTATCATCACCAGTATGATGCTGTCTGATCGTCAGAATCTGGAACATCACGGCTGGAATGGGCCAATCGCAGAGGTCCAGTGTGGCACGCGCTGTACACAATGTTTGGCTTGTACCAGTGTCACTGTCCCCCCCCCCCCCCCCCCCCCCCCCCCCCCCCCCCCTTTCTTGCCTTTTCCCTTTTCTTCCCTCTGCCCCTTCTTAGACAGACTGAGAGGGGAACGCAAATGTCACTATTGACAAAGCAGCGCCGTCCGGAATGGCAGCATAATCCTCACCAAGACTCGCACGTATTCAGTTCTCCAACTGATCCCGTTTCAGACAATCCAGCTGGTATTGATCTTGTAGCGACGAGTGTGCCACCCATAGTTCTCTCACACCACGCTGCAAATGGTTTTCTGGACAAACTATCAGCAAAGCCCAATAATATGGGCATTCAAGCCTGTGTGCTTATTCCTGGACAAACCCTAAAATCAAAAAGAGAAGAAAAAGGAAAAGAAGTACTATAGAAGTACCAGCCCGTATATTGTTAGCCGGTCGAACTCGCAACAAACCCGAAGAAGACGAACAGCTCTGAACGATTTTCAAGAAAACCGAACAGATAGAGCCATGTACCAGCCTGTTTTTCATTTGTTTTTCTTTTTCTCCCGAAAACTCTAACAAAAAAAAAAGACATGGACCGACCATCTAATGTATCGCTTTCTGTACGAACTCATTTTGGAGCTAAGCAAGATGCATGTTCCTTGTTGTCTGGGCCTCATTACTGGTATGGTGAGTAGCGAATGTATGAAAGCTGACAGCTTGTGGTGAGAGCTGTTTTAAGAACGAGAAAAAGTTGGCAGTTTGTTGTGAGAAAAAACTTTGAAGAAGGAAGAAACATGTCTGTTGATAGTGAGACCAGTTCCAAGTTAAACCGGATGGAAGAGCGACAGTTTCCTGTGAGACCAGGTCAACGACAGTGGACAGTCGACCGTTGGTAGTTAGACAGTTCCATTAAATCGGAAAGCCAACGGCTTGTCAACAGACCAGTTCCTACAAGATGAAAGCAAACAGTTTCGAATGAGACTGGTTCCTGCAGGATGAAAAGCCGACAGTTTGCTCCAAGAACGTGAAAACTGAGTCTGGCACATGACCAGTTTCAAATAATACAATGTTGTCGTCAGACCGCTTTCCACGAAGAAGAAAAGTCGCCAGTTTGTCCCAGATCTGGTAACGTGACAGCCAACAGGGTGTGCCATGAGACTGGGTTGAACTCTTCGCATTGAGACCAGAACCAACGCTGAAAGCAAACAGCATGGTGTGAGACCAGTTGTGGCAAGGTGGCATGTCGACAGTTTGTTTTGAGACAAGTACCAAGGTGGAAAACCTACAGTTTGCTCTGAGTCCAGTTCAATAAAACGGAACAGCCAAACGCTGGCTCACCCTGGTCCTCACAGTTAGATCTGCGGTCACTAGTTAGGACGGTGTGACGTCACTGAACGGGTCAGGAAGCCCGGGTAACGCAGTGCACTTAACTCTGTAACTGGACACACACACTGAGTCGTGTAACACGTTGTTTTTGTCCTACGTCAACTTCTCGCCTGCCTACAGAGAACGCCAAACACAGCAAGCACACTCGAGTACTTTCTCTCTCTCTCTCTCTCTCTCTCTCTCTCTCTCACTCTCTCTCTGTTCTGGTGTGTTCGTGCGTATACAGGTGTGTGAGTGTAGGTGCACACACATGCGCGACGACGTGTGTGCGTGCGTGTGTGCGTGTGTGCGTGCGTGCGTGCGTGCGTGCTGTGTGTTGTGTGTGTGTGTGTGTGTGTGTGTAGACAACAGTGTGTCTCTGTGTCGGTGACATCATGCTGCTAGGAGGTAGACTGGTTGCTTTAAAGCTGAAGGCAATGACAGGCTGAGGGCGGGGCGGCCAACACTCCATTCCTGAAACAGCGTGCTGAGTATTCCAGACATGTATCCCCATCATGTCAAATCTGTGATCATTACTGACCATTTTACATTTTTTTTTGGTTTCCCCTCATTCAATTCAATACTGACTTTCATTTCGCAGTTAATTGGCAGTTCGAACCCACTCCCCACCCCTGCTCTTCACAAGAACCCCCCCCCCCTCCCTCCCCCCCTTGCTCATGTGTTTGTTTCCCATTACATGACCTGATCGAAATACTAGAGTGAACAGGTCAGGCAGGCCTGGGATATTCCAAAGTCTGCCAGCACGGTTTATTTGCTCAGAAATTCCGTCATGTACATAACCGATTTGTGTGTCGATTCCTGACCTTCCCGTTCTGCCAGGAAATAGGTACGTTGGCATTCCAGAATAACCCTTCATGTGTAATGATGACCATTAGTAGCTCCAACAGAACGACCATAGTTGCCCAGTCGCTGCAGCAGACTGGGGGGTGATCTTCTCTGAAGAGAAGACGACCGTGAGAAATAACCCACCGTTAGAAAACAAAACGAAACAAAACAAACAAAAACTGCCTGGATGTGTTCAGTTTGCATCTCTAGAGCTAAACTTGTAAGGAAAAAATAACCACCATGACGACATAGTTAGCATTGCTGCTGCTGCCTCCTGGGTTCGATTCCCATCCGACCTATGTATCTGTGGGATTTGTTCTGCCGCTACCGGCTGCTATCCGAAGTTGAGTTTACTACGGGCTCAGATGGGAGACTGGGATCACACAGTCAAGTTTCATACACTTAATGATATGTGTTTGAGAGTGTCGCTCAAATTTCCTGACCAAAACTGCAGGTGTGTGTATCCCTTGAACCTGGTTGAGCCGGATGTATTCTGAAGCTCAGCACAGAATACAGCCCTGTCATAAGCTTCCAGAGCAAGACAGCAAATCCGTGCATCATTTTCAGCAGCCTCATTGTCACCGACCAGCGCTTTAAAAAAGTCTCACATTTGTGTCCCTGTTATGCCCTACCTTCATGGCAATCTCATTTGGCTTGCGTCTCGATTGCCATGGCCTTGGTTTGATTCCCTCGGGGTCATCGGTATCGACACTTCCATGGGACTGTCGTTGGACAGACATGGTGGTCATCGGTATCGACACTTCCATGGGACTGTCGTTGGTCAGACATGGTGGTCATCGGTATCGACACATTCATGGGACTGTCGTTGGACGGACATGGTGGCAACCTCAGAGGGAAGAGCTGACTCTGCGGCTTACAAGTTATGTCATCAGTACGGGGGCTCGATAGGTGGTGTCGTGCGTAATTATTGTCATCAGTACGGGCCCTTGAGAGGTGGTGTCGTGTGTAATTATTGCCAACAGTACGGGGCCTTGATAGGTGGTGTCGTGCGTAATTATTGTCATCAGTACGGGGGCTTGATAGGTGGTGTCGTGCGTAATTATTGTCATCAGTACGGGGGCTTGATAGGTGGTGTCGTGTGTAATTATTGTCATCAGTACGGGGGCTTGATAGGTGGTGTCGTGTGTAATTATTGTCATCAGTACGGGGGCTTGATAGGTGGTGTCGTGTGTAATTATTGTCATCAGCACGGGAGCTTGATAGGAGGTGTCGTGCGTAATTATTGTCATCAGCACGGGGGCTTGATAGGTGGTGTCGTGCGTATGTCGGATCAGAAAAACACCGCTGAATACCACCGAAGAGACTTGGCATCTGTGCAGCAGAGCTACCTCACGGCAACTGGACATGGTTTGCTCCCCGTGGGTTATCGGTGCGGGAAGCGCCGGGCTGTGGCTGTGGACAAGGATTGGAATGAACAACATGGGCACAATGCCATTGGGTGGGCAGAGAATATAGGACAGAAAAACAAGCAAACTGTCATGGCAAATGCGGTTACTACGACGACTGCAGCTATTATAGGATAGAACACACTGAGATGCAATCCCACTTGAGTCTCTCTCCGCTTCGGGCCGTTCTTTGCCTACACTATGATATGTCAGCATGTAGGAGGGGGATGTAGATGCGGGTGCAGAAGGCAGGTAATCAATGTGTGTGTGTGTGTGTGTGTGTGTGTGTGTGTGTGTGTGTGTGTGTGTGTGTGTGTGTGTGTGCTTGTGGCGCGCGCGTTTTTCCCTTAACCCACCAACTTTACTCACAGACACGCCACATTCCTAAACATTTATCTCCCTTTCTTTTGCCTTATCAGATGCTTTTCTGGTTTGCCGCCACCCTCCCTCTCCTGTCGGTCTGTCTGTCTGTCTGTCTATCTTTGTCTCTGTCTGTCTGTCTGTCTGTCTGTCTGTATCTCTCTCTCTCTCTCTCTCTCTCTCTCTCTCTCTCTCTCTCTCTCTCTCTCTCTTGGACATGCGATCAGATCAGTACGACATTATATCCAATAATTATTTCTTTAGCTGTGTTTGTCAGTTATATTTTTCTTAACATCAAGAGGTAGGAATCTGTCTTTGTTCTAGTGTGTTGAATCCTTAATCTTTTGAATGCCTTTCACGTGTCGATTTCTGGAGAATTTCTCACTTCTTTATTTTCTTAAGGAGTTTTTAGAAAAGGAATTATAATATAATAATAATAATAATAATAATAATGATAATAATAAAACCTGCCATGGCTTGTTTCACTGTGTGGGTATTCTATGCACTGGATATGTAAGAGCTTCTTTTATAGCTTTCATAATCATCATATTTAGATTGAACAAATCATTCCCATTTGCTGGCATGCTGAAGAGTCTCCGTGAAATCAACCACTAATTTTCATTGTATTTTATGTCATGCAATCTGCCCATCCATTGAAATTAAGAAACAAAAAAGGAATTATGCTACGCATACTCACGCCACATTCCTAACGTTTAGCTCTCTTATTTATTATTTTTTTCTTTACCTTTTAAGATGCTATTCTGCTACCACGCTCCACCCTCTCTCTCTCTCTCTCTCTCTCTCTCTCTCTCTCTCTCTCTCTCTCTCTCTCTCTGCTTAATACCTGCTACGTATTTTCATGCCTCACAAAAAATGAATACATGTTGTGCCTTGCTCTCTCTCTCTCTCTCTCTCTCTCTCTCTCTCTCTCTCTCTCTCTCTCTCTCTCTCTCTCTCTCTCTCTGTGCGTGCGAGCGTGCGTGTATGTGTGTGTGTGTGTGGCGTGTTCAAAAATATGTACGTACTTTGTCATATTCATTTTATAGTACATTTACATATGTTCCACCGCCCACCTCACTCCCTAACCCTACTCTCTCCTTCCTCTTCATTATTGTTATTCTCATTTTTATTTCTATTTTTTGCTTATATTTTTGTTTTGTTTTCATTTCTCTTCTATTTCCATTTGATGTTCTTTTATGATTACATGACCGCTTTGCTTGCTTCTTTGCTTTTTTTTTTTTTTTTTTTTTTTTTACATTAATGATTTCACTGCATGTTGTAGTCCCTACTCAGGGCGAGGACTGGATGTTAAAAAGCACGTCAGTGCTTATCTATTATCCTCGTAAATAAAGAATTTTGTCTTGTCTCTCTCTCTCTCTCTCTTTCTCTCTGTCTGTGTCTGTCTGTCTGTCTATCTATCTCTCAATAAATTCAGCACATTTAACAACTTAACAATCTCTCTCTCTCTCTCTCTCTCTCTCTCTCTCTCTCTCTCTCTCTCACACACACACACACACACACACACACACACACACACACACACACACACACACACACACACACACACACACACACACACACACACACACCACGCACACACACACACACATTCTCTCTCTGTCTGTCTGTCTGTCTGTCTCTCTGTCTCTGTCTCTCTCTCTCTCTCTCTCTCTCTCTCTCTCTCTCTCTCTCTCTCTCTCTCTTCTCAAGAAAGTTTGGGTGCCGATAAAGTCAGCACATCTGATACGTAGACGCAGACGAAGTAGACCAGCAAGTAGCAATGTCTGTGTGACGATGTGATTCCAAGGAGGTGGCAGACACCAAGCCTTGGCCACACATTGTTCATGCCGCCCCACCGTGGAGTCTGTCTGTTGACTCGCTAACGTCTTTCCCTCGGACCATTCTGGGCGTCTGGCGAAAAGCCAGCAGCTTCATACTAGAGTCATTTAGACCACAACAATAACCCAGGAGCTTTACTCGTAGTGGGTCAGGCCGCCCTAATGACTGTTGTACAAAGAACACTCCTACCGGACAGCAGACAGAGAAGCCATGGGTAATGCACAATCCACCCACCCCTATTCCCCTTATTTTCTCTCTCTCCTTCTTTTGACTTCTTAGTGTCTGTTGTATACACGCCATTAAACTTTTTTTCTCTCTCTCTTTCGGAACAAGGACTAGATGAAATTCGCCGTGAAATGACTGTTTCAGTCGCTGTGTATTATTTCAAAATTCATCAGAGCCACGTCTGAAGC
>JADBJO010009577.1:76654-82083 GCA_016801955.1 Conus betulinus | reverse complement strand
ATTGGGGACCCCCCCCCCCCCCCCCCCCTCCCTCCCTGCAGTTACAAGAAAGCGTGACAAGGAATCTAACACGCAATTCTGCAATCCTATGCTGTCTGGCAATGTATGAGAAACAGTGGGGTTGTAAGACAGAGTGGACAAAAATACCACTTTTGTCCCAGACTGTGTCCTTTCTGAAGAATGCGCACATCGAACTCGTTTAACTACGTCATGTGTAACAAAGGAGGTAGAAGCAGTGACACAAGTACTCCGCTGGCTCTCACCTAGAGACCGGCTGGTTTAGACCTCATCAAAATAGGATACCGACTGACTCCATGAAGATCCTCAAAAAGTGGGAGACAGAATGAGAAGCCCTGTTCGGCATGAAGTCATATTCAGCTTTCCGGTGGAGACAGTCAGTAGTCAAACTGTAGGCACCGTTGTCTTCCTGGATAATTCAGACTGTTTGCTTCACTATGTATCCCCAGCCTGACTTACCCTTGATGATGGAACCATCTGTATATATATAACAACATTTTCTTTTATGTCGAGGTTTTCAACCTGCATTTGAATGGTCGTGTGTTGGTTTTGACCTCTGGTCATTCTTGACAGTGTCTTCAAAGCTCAGGGGTGGAGGCAGTTTGGTTGAGATGTTTGAAGTGATCTAGACAGACCTACGTTTCACATTTCTTCGTTTCTTGGACATCTAATTAGTGACACAGAAGTTGTGTATTGTGTCCTGCCTGCCCCATCCCGCGATTGTCCACGTCCTAGACGAGTGCCTCTCGCTTCCTTGACTGTAGTTGTAGGTCTAGGGGATTTCCAAGTGCTCTAAAACCATGCTTCACCTGTTCTGACTTGTGTCTGACCTCTGCAGGAAGGCCGACCAGGTATCGCATGGTTTTTAATTGGTGTATCTTTCGTATTTCTCAAGTTCAGTCTCCTTGCTTCGTTTTACATTCATCCTAATTTAAGATCGCTCTTTGCGCAGTGTAGTAAGCCCTAATCCATAATCAGCTACATTGAGTACAAGTGCATGATACAGTTGGTAGAGGTGGCGCTGCTCAGTGCCGTTAGCTGCCATCGCTTTCAAAGCGGACAGGCCATTTTTGCATTTAACAATAATGTTTTCTAGAGAGGTCAGCACTCTGTTAAAACCTATACTTAATTGTCGTAGGTTGCCAATGGCATTTTTGCAATGAGAAAGCCTTCAGAACTGTGTGAGTGTTGCGTCGTATCTAAGTGTCTCACCACAAAATCGTTGGCATTTACTTTCGCTCCTTCATCTGCTCTAGAATTGTTCAGTCTTTTGATTCGTGTTTGTTTTGAAAAGTGAATCATGGAAAGGCTTTTCTTCTTTCTTTCTGCCAAATCCTTACAAACTTGCGTTTCTCTTTCCAGGCTGTTTCTGCGTGTCTTTTCCACCGAATGGGGTTGAACGATTTGTTTTGGTTTCAGCATTGTTTCTACTGGGCCTCTTCAACTCCTTAACGTTCCTATGATATTTCTTTCATTGTTACCATATAAAATAGTGTCCTTTCGTTTTTTGTTTGTTTTCTTTTGTTTGGTTTTTTTTGTTTGTTTGTTTGTTTGTTTGTTTGTTGTTTTGTTTTGTTTTTTGCTTTCCATGGTGTCTGTAAACTGAACAAGACAGGAAAATAGACACTTCCGTGATGTAGAAGTGCTTCCACATTCACACCTGCGATGAATTCTGGTCCGATGATTGCACAGTCGATGACTCTGTCACTGTAACCTTCTAACGCTATGACGTCAGTGCGCATGGATATATTTTGTCCAACATCTCTTCCAACATAATTCCTCGACGACTGGTTCCATGCTGATCCCACAATGCTGACCGAGCATTACATTGTCTCCAGATTCATCTTTTATTTCCTCCAAGAATGTCTCGGCCGTTTTTGACGCCTGGGGTCCTGGACGTATGTATGCACTGACAAGTGCGAGGCTCTTCTGATTGCTGTCAGGCCTAATTGACCTCACACCTTTGGTTTCACGTTGGCTGCTACACCATCGTTCTAAGTCTATCCGATATAATTTGTTTTTCAAGTTATTTCTTATTATCACACCTAGTCCTCGTCTATCATGCTTCTGAAATAGCATGGGATCATTCGCATGTAATGGCATGTGTGTGATACTTCTAATTTCTTGTAGCCCCAGAATATCAAAGTCATATGCTAGTTTTTTTTTAATTATTGAGATCCTCTTTCTAGCTGTGCAGCAGTTCCAGTTGCAAACTCTGGAGAGAAAAAAAAAAACTGGATAAACTTTCAGTCTTTGTTATATTCCTACCTAACTGTCTTCTTCTCCAACCTCCTTTACTTCGCCGTCTGTTGTTTGAGGACATCCAGTTGTAAATCCCAAAGCTTGCACCCAGTGATCCCCAAGATGGAGGTAAGACAAAGGTTTTTGAGAATCCACAGAAAAGAATTTTTAGTGTCGAGGAATCAGAAGCTGTCGACCTGACAGAACTGCCTACGAGGAAAAGGGAATGGGTGTGCTTATTTTGGGGGGAATACCCACAAATATGAAGTCCATGAGACTGGTGCCACTCTAGGGCCAGACTGCATACAGCTCGAGACTGTGTGACCCATCAGCCTTTAATCCATCAGTTCCCTATGAAAGCCTAGGGATTGGGGGATGTCAGGCTGATCGCGGTCTGACTTGGATCCGCAACGATTGACCTCTTCGTCGCCGTGCACTGGCCTAATGTACGAAGAGAGTAAATTGCCCGTAGATCGATGATGATCAGAAAATCTATATTTTCTCTAGATTACGTGTGGATCAAGCCCGATTTTGTGGAGTGGGAATGCGATAGAATAAGAAGAAAGTTAACTAAAAAAAACAAAAAGGCAGACTAAAGAAAGATGACTATAAACATTTATTGAAAACCATCGAACAAGACAAACGATAATAATTCATCAAACGACTTTCCTTTATATTCGGAGTCCTTCACGGTTGGGAAACGATGGCTTGGGGCTGATGAAGATCCAACGGACAAATCGACAACTTGCTGGGTAGCTGACGTGAATATTCAAACAATGTAGGTTAGCTGTCCTTCAGCTTGACAATACTAAATCATTGATAAAATCCGCATAACACCCTTTCTTAATAACTAGCTGTCCATCACACACAATACATATGCTCAGCACTGCAATCCTTGACAAAACCACAACGCTCTTGTAAAGCACAATGAGAAACCGTTCTTATAAAATCAAATCGTCCTTCGAATGAGCACAATCGATCACCTGTCCGTCAGGTAAAAACGATGATATCCACAACACAAATGTCTTTGATATATAGTAAATCCACCACGCAGGGACACTCTTGGTTGACGACACAATCACCTGAGCACAAGATGATCTCCAGCCCACATCAACAACACCAGTCGCAGGAAATAATAATACCTCCAGATGAACCCCAATCACACAGCACATGGACAAAGATGTTGATATAATGACGATATGAAAATTAAAAAAGGGACCGTACTATGGAGATCTAAATGCAGAGGAAAAGCGAAAAGCCTGAAACAAAAAGCAGAATACTTTTACTTTGCATTAAAAAAATGATATCGAACCAAAACGACTGCATGTAAATTCAGATCTCTTTTCAGTTTTGATATTGATAGATTTTGAGCTTTCCATTTTGGAACTGCCTTGTTGAATAATTGTAGACTGACTTTCGATCCGAATGAAGGGACTTAACTCTCCTTACTTTACGGGGATACGGGGATCCAGCTCAGGCAAGTGCTTTTGCTTGAGTCAAGGACTTAATCACAACACGCCGACCTTGGCTTTCTACGACCCTGGGAAGAAGACCATTGTCAGTTCAGATGCAAGTTGTTATGGACTTGGTGCTGTTATCCTCCAAGAACACAACAGCATTTGGAGACCAGTCGCTTTCTGTTCCCGTACACTCATTGCAGCAGAAAAACGATATGCTCAGATCGAAAAAGAATGTCTGGCTGGAGTATGGGCTTGTGAAGTTTTCATCGTTGCTTGGTTGGACTGGAAAGTTTCACACTTCAGACTGACCACAAACCCCTGGTTCCTCTTTCTCACAGTCCTACCTGTGAAAGTCATGATGATCAGTTAGAAGAAGATATTTACCTCCATTTGAATGGCATCAGAGCAGCATGGCCAGCATCTGATGTATACCTGGACAGACTCCGTACAGAAACACCGAAAGATGTGAGTCTTAAATCAGCACTGGACTACACCCAGAGTGGCTGGCCCGTATACGGACAGGACACTCAGCTCGCAGCCAGAGATGTATTCCCTATCAGAGGAGAAGATCCCTTTTTGACCCTTCTCACCTACATATCTACACCAATCTGTTCCCTGGATACAGTTCAGCAGAATTAGCATATGGAAAAAAGCTGCGCACTAGCCCGCCAACTCTTCCAAAAAAAGCTCTTGCCCTGCACTGTGAGCCCAAAGACAATGCGAGCACGAGACCAGGTGGCAAAACTCAAACAGAAGCAGCATTATGATCAACGCCATGGAGTTCACTCCCTGCCTAGCCTTCACCCTGGTGACCAGGTCCTTGTGAAAAAGGATAAGGGCACAGGTTGGAAACAGCCAGCGGAAGTGATTGGTCAAGTTGCGCCACGTTCCTACCTTCTCCAGGTGGATGGAGGTCAGATAAGGCGTAACAGAAAACACATCAGACTGTGCTCCGAAACTGCAAACAAGACTGCAGTGCCCTGCAGTTCTCCAGTGCCCGTATTCATTACGTGCCAGACACCAGTCAACAGCCAGTCGGTGCAGTCCAGTAGTGCAGCGGTTCCAGATGAGGGATCTTCTCCTCCACAGCCACCTGTATTATCATTGTCTCCAGGCCCTCACACCATCTTCTTCACCTGGACGGCAACCCTCATCAGCAGTGAAGTACATGTGTAGAGGTCGAGCTGTTCTTCCACCAGCAAGATTCCGGGAGTGCTTGTTGTGCTGGATCCTGCTGTGTGACATGTACATTCAGTTAGTGTTGTATATTCCACAATTGTTCAGCAGCTAGCTGATGTGCAATTTCTTTAAATTGTGATGCCAGTGCGGTTTGGTCATCACGTGAAATGTAACACACACACAAATACACATTCACACAACACATATACACCTCATAGGAAGTGATGTGCGTCGATTGTGTTTTGGATTTAATTCGTCAGTGCTTCATTCATTCTGCCTTGGATCTAATCTCGGGAGGAGAAGAAAAAGATTTATTTTGAAGAAAAGGACATGCATGCTAAGTCATTGTTAGGTTTTGAATTATTTGCAAGCATGATTCCAAAGAAATTAAGTTTGAAGTTTTGTTAAAAAAAAAAAAGAAGAAAAAAAAAAATCTTGGAGGGGAGATGTTGAATAATTGTAGACTGACTTTCGATCTGGATGAAGGGACATAACTCTGCTTACTTTAATCATTGGGACATGCGCATGGAG